>JAFMSR010000004.1:3219567-3286754 GCA_022818135.1 Saxidomus purpurata
TATTTAGAGTATAAGTTTAAGATACTGCAATAGCTTGTAAGCAAAAATGAGGCATGCCACTTAATTGAAACGGTAGGCGTACTTACTGATACTTGTTAACATGGATATAAGGGGAACAACTCCTATACTCTTAGCTTGTTGCGACTAAAAGCGAGCTTCCGTACGTTGTCGGGTATTTGTTTCGTTTAACAACAGACGGGTTAATTTAACAGAGTTAAAGTAGTAGAGGTATTGACTAATAGAATCGCAAATGTGTAGTATATGACAATATACCGATATTGCCATGAAGTACTAGTTCATTTTCAACATGGAAACATAAATAAATTTCTCTTTCCAAGATAATAAAGATAATAAAATTAAGGACAGATATCATTCGCTGATAAAGTAATCCATGATTCAATGCTAAGATAAGAATGATTTGACATTTTTTATCTAAAATAAAATACATATGAAAACATGATTAACACGAGAAAGTCGTTTTAGTTTCGTACATGTTTGTAATAAAATACATGTTTGAAAATGAACACTTTACAGTTCTTCCGTGTAATAACTTGACCCAAACTGGTGAAACAAGATCAGTGACCATTATTCTAAATAATATATATGTATATATCATGTAAACACATTATATACTTTAGGTTTTACAAGTAAGGCAAGTATAAAGTTGAAATTTGACTTGGTCATTCTATAGTGGCAATGTCAATGTGACATGACCTTCAATCGTCAAAGATCGAACAAGAAGTTATGTTGTGTATGATTATTTCTATTAACTTGGTAAACATTGAAACATTTTTATTTGTTTGTGAAACAAATAAATATACTTACCGTTTTCCGATGCCTACTCCTTAAGTACCAAATCCGAAAGTAGCTCCGGCACGTCAGTCAGCAAATTATGATTCTTCATTTGAAACCATATGGCCATCACAGCCATTAAAGTTGTATTGTTTCAATATATAATTTATAAACTCATGAAGCATCAGCTAAATTTTGTAAATATAACTAAAGTAAACTGTTTCCGAATAAGAACCGCGGATGTATTTCATTTTACAATGATGCGTAAAAATAAGGGACGATTTACTATATATATACACCCTATAGAAATAGTTTCGATTTCTTAACCCGCCAGGCATTTCTTAAACCTTGTGTGGAAAGAAAACATATGTTTTGGAGTTTCTGTGACAACAAAATGTCTAACCATGATCGTTATTTTAAAGAATGAAATATTTTGAACAGCCAGGAATATTTACCCGCACGTTTACACATTCTCTTTTTACGAATATATCCATCCATTCATAAATTTTATTCAATGCGCGGCAAGGGACGTAATTATAACTTTCCTTATTGCTGATATGTTTATTCTGCGGACCTGGCACGAGCTAGTCTGCGTTCCTACATGTATTAGAAATACGCGTGAGCACCTTAAGCAGAAACAAGTGTTAGGATACGTTAATGTTGATGTTTAAACGATTTGTTATATTTCATAGGTGGTGATTGTTTTAAGTAGAAGGCAATTTACCCTATATTCGACTGTAGGCCTCGTTATCTTTAAACGCATCGAATGAGCTATTTTGTTAAAATACATTCATATCTTATCTATCAATGACTGCAGAAAAACATTGAACATCGCTACTACTGTCGGTCCGCACAATAAATTGATCTCCTTATTGATCGTTGCTATTGCCTGCTCGTTTGTGTTACCGAAGCGCCCTAACTAGCTGCTCGATCAGTGTCTGATTTTAGACAGTAGGTGAAAACATTTTGTAGGATACAGTGAAAATCCCTGCTGTCTATGTGTACCGGGAATAGAAACAGAGACATTTCGATCCAAAATAGCATTTATAACTGTTGCATTCTGTTCATATCTTATTACCAACTGGTATAGCCTTCACTATTAAATGAAGATTACAGACTGAAATAGCCGTCACAACAAAACAAAGAACACATATTTTGAATACACAAACAAATCCAGCGTCTTCAACGCTTTGATTTTAACTTGTAAACAAATTAAAAAAATATGTTCGAATTGCGGGTTACCCTGTTAATTTATGTCTCGTGGATAATTTGTAATTAATTGTACTCGTGGCTCGGCCTCCATGGCACAATCAGCTACGATGTAGGCCGTAAACCTTTTCTTCTAGGGGGTTCGTGGTTCGAGACCTGGTAGGGTCGTTTGTATTATTTTTTTACGTTGCGCAAACTATTCATTATGATTGTGTTTTTAGTGGACTTCAAAGTCTAATAAGCTGAACATTATAAATACAATTTTATAGCTCATAAAATATTGTTTAGAAGTAGGCCTACAATGTAGTTAATAGAATTATATTGAATGTTGGCGCATAACATACACTGGGTCCTAAGGTCATAGACATAAATGAGAGGGTTTTTCACTGAAATAATTCGCCGAATTCAATCACATTTTGTTGGTAGATAAATCAAAAGTTCAAGTCAATAGATACAAAATTTCACATGATAACACAGGTTAACCAAATAATCATTTATTTCGGGCATGTCAGATTTTCATTTTCTCTGATATTTTCAACTCATTTTTAAAAAAAAAACACAAACAAATGTTCACGACATTGACTACAATGTGATAATTTCTTTCGAAAATTATAGCTTAAAAATTGAAAAACAAAAATGTTGTTTGCTTTTAAGAAATTATCGTTTTGCATTCTATCTCCTTTAATTTGGGCATTTTTTTAATAGTCGCTTGTGAAAACAGTAAAATAACGCAACAAATAAATATGCTTAAAACTTAATGTACATCATGTAAATTTGTCAATGTAATCTTATTACCTTTGCCGTTAATATTGCTACATTTTTCTGTGTCTTAAAATATTCCTATTGAATTATTGCGTTGCGGCAATGGTATTCCCAGACGTTTTAACATGCATTCTGAAGTAACATAGTATTTTGAGATTAGAATAAAATGGACTGCTAGTTCTAATTCATTTACTTTTGAATATTGTAAGAGCTGTAAAATGTTCTGTCAGTCAGAGCATTTTGGGAGGATACCTCTGAATTTCTAAAATTCGGATTTAGAAAGTGATGATGATTTAGAAAAAATCCAAGTAGCCAATTTGGATGATCAGGTATAACTTAGCCGTTTCTTTATTTACAAGTTTATATTAGTTTTACCTTCTAAGCGAAAAAGTGTCCATTTCGGTATATATGTGACGGATTATTTCAGTACACGAGTGGCTAGTTTTAAAAGTGCCGCCTCCGACTTCAAGTAGTCGAACATTCACTGAATAGTCGGAATTTAGCATATTTATGTATACGGTATGACATTTAATCCAAGGGACAAGACTAAATCGATTAATATATTGAGTTTATTTTAACACTTTCACTGCCAGGTACGTCATTAACCGAGAAACCAAGTGCTACTGAGGCATTCTTTTACATAGGATCAAATCCGAACATAGCCAAATAGCACTGAAAGCACATATATGCGTATATCATGGAGGTTGTGAGGTGCCTAGCAGAAAAAGTGTTAAAATACTCAACATTGTTTTATTAAGCATGATAATGTCTCATATTATACCAAAAAAGTATGATGTAGTTTCGAGAAACTATTTAAACAAGTCTTGTTTGTTTCAAAGTAGAGTAGAGTATTGGCTGACAATTCTGTTATCACCTCTAGGCTTCGGTGGTTTGAGTCACCAATTTCAAGGGGCTTTTATCGTGGCTGTTGGGATCTCAGCAAGCCAAACATAAACAATCACCTTTTACACAATGTATCTATATTTACAAGCTGATTGTCAACAAATAAAGCTATTTTGATTCATACAAAAAACCTTCATTATCCGAGATATTTATTTCAATGCAATAATTTTTTCAGGACACGCTGTATGTTTGATTGACGCTAAAAAGATTGTACTGCAGATACGACTGTGGGACCATTGAGTAGATGGAAGTGTTGGTAAAGTGCTCATCAACAACAAATGTGGTAGTTGGATATCCGCGATGTCAAATGCGAAATTGGAAAGCTTTTCTTTCACAGCACTTCACGTCGCTTATTGGAATAAGGTACTGTTAGTCTGTTACCCAATTTGCGATCTATTGAGCGCATTTATATCTTTACAAATCAAGACATACAGATTGTCATAAAAGAGTTGGTGTAATCATGAATCACCATGGCAATTGCTTTTTATTGCATGGCAGTACTGTTGTATTTTGATAATGTCATTTAATAGTTCTATCAGAACCGTTATCAGTCAAGCATGCAATGTTCTAAATAAACACTGGTACCCTGCAATAGCAGACTGTATTTTTTTGAATATGTGAAAACCTTCTTATTTAAGGACAACACCATTATGAAACTTGAAATTATGTGTGTAAAAGATGTTACCAAATATAATAACTAACCGTATTCTTTGAGTATGTAAAAAGATCTACATGTAATTGTACTTCAGTTATTTTTCAATCTTTAAAGTAATGTAAGATATGTAGTCTTTAAACATTTAAAATTATTCAATGTTTATTATTCACTCATTTTATTTTTCTATTTCAAGTAAATATCAGTATTTCCAGTTCTCAGCAGATGAGCCTAGTGTTGACACTGTGAAGGAAAGTGTGAATCCTGATAGACCCAACCTTCCGTTTTCCTAATATCGAACGACCGGCACCTGTACCACCTCAAGGGCTGAATGTTGAGCGGCAGAAATATTTATACATGTCTTTGAGACCTGACGTCCGTCCTGCATGTTAAAATGAACTCTTTCCTGCACCAGAGAGGGCATAATATGGCTTGGAACGCGTTAAATATAATACATAAGGACGTATATGTAGACAGGTTTTATTGACGTAATTGCGTTGGAAACGAAGGCAGTAAAATGTACGGGCGTATACACTTCAATGGTGCATGTAAAATTACTATTCGTTCTTATTTTATATACTTCCTTTGTAGTTAAAAGACTGTTACGTGCAAGTATTGTTATATATATGAAACTGAGTAACCTAAGGGACATGCCTTGAAAAGTGGATAAAGAAAAGGGCTCAAGAAAAACATTTCATTACATCAAGATATTTTACCTACAACCATGCCCCATATCATGCAAATCATGTACTACAATGGGGGGTGGGGGGGGCGGTGTATTAAGTTTACACGAGACTGCATAAAAATCCATATTTCTCACACTTTTATGGGTCCTCCGTGATTGGCGTAACATTATTTATTAGCCCGTCATACAGATGAATGGGGATCGAAGCCAGGTGACCAACGCACAATATTGAGTACAACAATAACTATATAGTTAGTCTGTACTTAGTTCAGATTTTTTCAAAATGTTAATATGCAACTTTTTCCAGCGACTTCTTCGACATATCCAAGACGAATCTGCTACATGTACACTTTTTAGCAACTCAATTTAAAATGTAAATTGATGTGACAGTAATAATCATTCTAATTATATGTATCCAAAACCTGTGGCAATATTTTCCTGTTCTCTTGAAATATGACAACAAAATAATTTAAAAAGAATCACTGTTATATTACATTTGCGTATGACATTAAACATGCACTGTCTCTATAAAATCGTTTTGATGAAATGATTATTTTTCAGAAAAAAACATTTCCTTTTCAAGCACTTCGGCACCTACTCCATTGTAAAAGGGTGCGAGGTCCGAAAACATCGCTGACGAAAGTTTACCTTCAACTCTCTTGTTAACTGAACATTTTACTGGATTATAGTGTAACTGTGTACTAAAGATGGGACGGGTTGGCTTTGCCAGGTATTATCGTTATTATACATGTACCCCCTGGGGCAATATTGGAATTACGCGTGTCTGTCCGTCGGAGCTTTCGTTCAGATACTTCCATGACTACGACAGTACGTCCGAGCTTACGTACAGATACTTACATGACTAGGACAGTCCGTCCGAGCTTACGTACAGATACTTATACTTACGTGACTAGAACAGTCCGTCCGAGCGTACGTACATATACTTATACTTACGTGACTAGAACAGTCCGTCCGAGCTTACGTACATATACTTATACTTACGTGACTAGAACAGTCCGTCCGAGCTTACGTACAGATACTTATACTTACGTGACTAGAACAGTCCGTCCGAGCGTACGTACATATACTTATACTTACGTGACTAGAACAGTCCGTCCGAGCTTACGTACAGATACTTATACTTACGTGACTAGAACAGTCCGTCAGAGCTTACATGACTAGGACAGTCCGTCCGAGCTTACGTACATATACTTACATGAGCTTACGTACAGATACTTATACTTACATGACTAGGACAGTCCGTCCGAGCTTACGTACAGATACTTATACTTACATGACTAGAACAGTCCGTCCGAGCGTACGTACAGATACTTACATGACTAGGACAGTCCGTCCGAGCTTACGTACATATACTTATACTTACATGACTATGACAGTCCGTCCGAGCGTACGTACAGATACTTATACTTACATGACTAGGACAGTCCGTCCGAGCTTACGTACATATACTTATACTTACATGACTAGGACAGTGCGTCCGAGCTTACGTTCAGATACTTTATGACTAGGACAGTGCGTCCGAGCTTACGTACATATACTTATACTTACATGACTAGGACAGTGCGTCCGAGCTTACGTACAGATACTTACATGACTAGGACAGTGCGTCCGAGCTTACGTACAGTAACTTATACTTACATGACTAGGACAGTGCGTCCGAGCTTGCGTACATATACTTACATGACTAGGACAGTGCGTGCGAGCTTACGTTTAGATACTTACATGACTAAGACAGTATGTAAATGTAAATTATATTCATTCAGTATGTTATGTGGCTAAAATTTTATTTAACATGCAAAAGAGCAATAGCGGGAACTTTAGTCCGTCTGAAAAAAAATGTCCGGATTCTTTCTTAGTAACCACTGGTCTGAATTTGGTAAAACCTCACAGAAGTGTTCCGTACAAAGCTTTGTTGTGCGTATCTTCCGTATGTTGTGCGTATCTTTCGTATGTTGTTCGTATTTTCCGTATGTTGTGCGTATCTTCCGTATGTTGTGCGTATCTTCCGTATGCTGTGCGTATCTTTCGTATGTTGTGCGTATCTTCAGTATGTTGTGCGTATCTTCCGTATGTTGTGCGTATCTTCCGTATGTTGAGCTCGAATATTTTTTATTGAGTTACTGCCTGTTTTACTTTTTCATACATGTCGTGTCCACGTTATATCTCAGCAACCTGTGGGGAAATTCATTGAAACCTCACTGAAGTGAATAATATACATAACCCTTCAATCATTGCACTGAGATAAATTGCTCTATTATTTTTCATACATATACAAAATATGTACATATACATTGTACATGTAGTATCAATACTGATGTTTGTCCGCGTCATTTCTCAGCACATACGTGGTTTGAATTCAAATTCATAAGAGTTATTATTACAAAGCTTAGTTGCGCATAGTGTTTGCATGTTAGTCCCTAATAATGTTTCATTGAGTTACTGTCGTTTGATTATTGTAATAAAATAGCGTACACAGAGATGTTTGTCCGCGCTATAATTCAATGAAAGTTTACAGAAAGGATTCGAGTTGTGCAAATTGTCCGCATGATATGCCTGGGTATATTTCATTTAATTATTTCCCTGTGAAATATTAATGCATATAGTGTACAGTGAGATGTTTTTTGAGCACGCTATTTCTCAGCAATCACAGAATTACTGAAAATCAACCAAAATACCACATGAGTGATACGTATTAGGCTCATCTTGAGCATATCACCAGCACTTTGTGCTACGATCATTTTTTGCCGGAATTTCTTGAAACTTCCTACCTACCGTATTCTTCGACAAGCCACCGCAACCATCAACACGTAACACCGCAACCATCAACACGCAACACCGCAACCATCAACACGCAACACCGCAACCATCAACACGCAACGACGCAACCATCAACACGCAACACCGCAACCATCAACACGCAACACCGCAACCATCAACACGCAACGACGCAACCATCAACACACAACACTGCAACCATCAACACGCAACGACGCAACCATCAACACGCAACACCGCAACCATCAACACGCAACACCGCAACCATCAACACGCAACACCGCAACCATCAACAAGCAGCCATCAACATGCAACACCGCAACCATCAACACGCAACACCGCAGCCATCAACACGCAACACCGCAACCATCAACACGCAACACCGCAACCATCAACACGCAACACCGCAACCATCAACACGCAACACCGCAACCATCAAACAAGCAAAACCAATCCAAACTAGCAAAACGGTAGAATAACTGCCAGGTCACAGTGATAGACAGCACCAGTCTTAGAAAGCATTTTCTTTAATTATGTACATGCCAATTTTGTTTTAACTTAAGGTAGTGGATGTGTAATGAGTACTTCCTGTTTAAGGATCATTTGGAATACTTTGGATTTTATAGCAGTACCTATTTTGTACTGTGGTGCAGTGGTTAGAGCGTCTGCTTTGAGATCAAGAGGTCCTGAGTTCAATCCCCGAAGGAGCCAAAACTTTTTTTCTTTTTTTTTTTTCTTTTTTAGTTATCAAACTGAATAACATGAAAAATTAAGCCATTTTACAAGACTTGAAACCTGTTTCTTAATTTTCCTTGATTTTATCAAGCTGTACAGTAACTTGAAAATACAAAAATTGCCCGTGCTCATTTTTAAAAGTTGAATATCTCAAAAAGTAGAAGGTAAAACATTTTTATTTTTTCTTATATTTCAATTCATATACTACTTATAAAAGTTTTATAATCAATAGTGATGGCCCTACTCCGAATCTTTTGCTAAAGCCGTGTATTTGTACATGTATGATATGTCTCGTGGCAAAATTAGGAAAACTGTATACCCTCGTTTTTGGCATTATTGCAAATTTTTTGTTACACGTGTTAGCTTGTAGAATTATAATTCATGTTTTGTAATTCTACATTGCTTGTAGTACTTTTTGAACCTGGAAATTTTTTTTAAATTTAAATAGATACTTGCAAACATACCTATTTTAACTTTTATGGTACTTTTTAATATGGTCAGTATTTCTAAAGTGGGGGTAGGGCAACAAAAAACGGAATTAATTTTTAATTAAACGGTGAAATGTCTTTAAATTTTGCACACTAGTCGGTTAACAGATGTAGATCATATAAATGTTAAGTTTAATGTGTTTTGGAATAGTGTCCATTAGACCCCCAATACCTTAACAACTATAAGGTATAGTTTATACTGACGTCACATGGTTTACCTTCACAATATTACAGATGACAAAGGACGACACGCGCACAAGTATCTCATGTTTTATGTAACAATCATTGGTTATATATGTAGTTGTGTTTTACAGCCTGACGGAGAAGCGGGTATGACCTGGTGGTTGTTCTTGAGTATCACAATCAGTGTTTTCGGAAACTCGTTCTTGTATGGTTATAACATCAGGTTGTAAATTCCCCTGCCAGGGTAGGTGATCGAACTATTTATGTAAATAGTAGCCCAACGCTCTAAACCGGAGCCTTAAAGTAATCTATGACAGTTTTTAACTGTGTTTTCTTGTTGTTACATCCATTCAAGGAATATTGTAGTTCATTAATTGCGAGTGGTTTCTATACCCACTTTAAAGTTCAATGTTATGAGCCTTGCATAACGAAAAGAAGAGAAGTAACTCGTAACTTTTATGTTCACATAGTTACTTTCTATTGATAACATTCTAGATCGCCTCAAACACTGCATTGTTCATGTCCTTGCATTGTCGAAATATTGAAAAAGTAGTATTTACCGCTCAATTACTCAAATGTATTGTGCGACAATATTTACCTGGCACTCATTAATCTTCGCCAATATCTTCGGTTATGTTCGGGTGTGTTTTCGTTGTTTCAATTGATTACCATATCGAACAAATACATTTGACCGACTGAATTTCACACCGCAGAGACAGTGGCGTAATGGTAAGATGCCTTACTTGTATACAAGATTTCATGGGTTCGAATCCTGCACATATACTTTTATTTTTTTAAGAGAATGGCTATTTCTATTTAATTTGTGACACTGTCTTATGCACCATTTTTGCTTTTATATATTATGTGATTGTTGGTTAACTTTACTTTGTTTTCTGTATTTATTTTTTATGTACTTATACTTACTATTGATATTCATGGCATTTTCTTCGAAGTTCTTCGATATATTAACCGAGGCTATCTTCTCTTTAGATCTCATCTGTTTTTCAAGATGATTGGCTCGTCGGCATTTTCAGTTCTACATACAAATGTATGCGGGACGACGGAGAAAGAATGCTCAAATAGTCATTAAAAAGTCTTGAAACCCCGTGCTGAACAAAGACTATAGTGAATACATTTAATGCAACGAAACGATTAAAAAAAGGTAATATAAAAAATCAAGCATGACTCGAACCTGCATACGCTAGATTGGTAGTCAAATGCCTTATCCACTACACCATTGCGGAATGCGATATCTGGTACACTACGAAATTGATATTTTATATCAATCGCTTGTTATATTTTTATCCGAAGATTACCGACCACATACCGACCACATACGAAATATTCATGAGTGCCAGTTCAATATTGGCGTATAATATTGCACTGGATAAGCACTAGACGTTGTAATAATGTTTATGAGGCATTCTAGTTCGGTAACCAGACATGCTTATGAGGCATTCTAGTTCGGTAACCAGACAGGTTTATGAGGCAATATAGTTCGGTATTCAGACAGGTTTATGAGGCATTCTAGTTCGGTAACCAGACAGGTCTATGAGGCAATATAGTTCGGTAATCAGACAGGTTTATGAGGCATTCTAGTTCGGTTACCAGACAAGTCTATGAGGCAATATAGTTGTTTCTTATTCAGACAGGTTTATGAGGCAATATAGTTCGGTATTCAGACAGGTTTATGAGGCATTCTAGTTCGGTAACCAGACAGGTCTATGAGGCAATATATAGAGAATATTAGGCTACTGTCTTTTGATAACATGTGATATCAGGTGAGGTAGATGCGGTCGGAAAAGGCGAGGCTCTGCCGAGCCTTTTCCGACCGTATCTGCCGAACCTGATATCACATGTTGTCAAAAGGCAGTTGACTAATATTCTATTTATCATGCAAATCTTCATATTGTATATTTTTGACACTTTTAGGGGCCTAAAATAGAATAAATACTGTATTTATAAAAGAAAATGATTTCAAATTACTACATGTGCCTCGAAAAATAGTTCAACATTTCAAAGGACAAAAAATATAAAAACGACATAAATATAGCTTTATAATTACCTTCATGAGACTATTTATAAATGTTTTTCTGTTCTAATGTAATGATATTGCTTTGCAAACAAAATATTTGCAAAGACACACGCAAGAATTTCCAAGTAAAACACTGACATTTCAAAAATGGCGGCGTGGGTTCAACACCACTGGGGTATTCTAATTGTAAACAAACGAGGAACTTGAGAGTCGATGATTGAAAAGTGAGCGGTTTAAAGACAATTTTCAACTTTTGATAGGTAGCTGATAGGTTTCAGGCCATTTCAACCACGCATTAAGAACTTACTGTAAAAATTGGATAGTGATAAAAAAAATGAAAATCAACTTTTTCTCAAATTTTGCCTCAAAATTGCTGTAGATGGATAGCAAATGATCTAACTAAGAAAATGAATACCAACAACCCTATGTTTATTTCAAAAATAAAAATTCTACAGGGGATTTTCAATTTTTATGGTGCCTTGCTGTTCGTTTTAAATAATTCAATTTATCTATTTGGGCTGTATTTTTACGCAATAACTACATCATTAACAGTGATTTGTAAACAAAAATACAAAAATGATAGGATAAATGAAATGTTTTGATTACTTTTTTTCTGTGATTGCACTTGAGGAGTCTTTCTTGTTGAACTGGAAGTAGTCCGGCATATGGGCGTGGTTACAAAGTGTTATCACGTCAGTGACGTGATATCATTTTAAAATATCGGACGGGTGTTATCGGTCAGATTTAATGCTAGTTGCATGATAAAGTTCGGTAACCAGACAGGTCTATGAGGCATTCTAGTTCGGTTACCAGACAGGTCTATGAGGCAATATAGTTGTTTCTTATTCAGACAGGTTTATGAGGCAATATAGTTCGGTAATCAGACATGTCTATGAGGCAATATAGTTCGGTAACCAAACAGGTCTATGAGGCAATATTGTTCTGTTATCAGACAAGTCTATGAGGCAATATATTTCGGTAATCAGACAGGTTTATGAGGCAATATAGTTCGGTAACCAGACAGGTCGATGAGGCAATATAGTTCGGCAATCAGACAGGTCTATGAGGCAATATAGTTCGGTAATCAGACAGGTCTATGAGGCAATATTGCTCGGTAACCAGACAGGTTGATGAATCAATATAGTTCGGTAATTTGACAGGTTTATAAGGCAATATAGTTCGGTAACCAGACAGGTTTCAACATATTCCTTTGAGTCACTATTCCTGAAATGTTGATATTTTGTGTATGACACGCTCTGCTCCTTTGCTCAAGGGGTTTTATCGGATCAACAACAGACCTACTTCCCACAGGGAAACTTCTGTTAATGTTTCAAAACTTCGACAATTTGAAAGGAAATTTTCAAAGGTTTCAAATGTAACATGAGCTTTTTCTTTGAATCTATTTTTATCTTCCACTGTAAGGCCCTGTGTTGGGCGAGCTAATCGTGGCAGTGTTGGCCCAACCGTTGTGGCATTGTTGGCCCAACACTGTCATTTTACATATGTTTGGTTGGACCAACATTGTCTCAAAACTGCTATTTGATCAATAAACTCACTGTTGGACCAACAAGGAGTGTGTCAGCGGGTCTGGGGTTTTACAAGTAGCTCACTGTTTCTCTCTCATTTTGTATTCATTAGGTAATAGAAACGTTAAGCAGAGGATATCTCTTACTGGGCTTGTACATGTTTTAACATGTAAATTTCTTACTCCTTTTGTTAAAAATAAGTTATGAAAACTTTACACCAATATGACAAGTACACACTTTCCGGAAACAAGCAGATCCGGTAAATACTGATACCATCATCTTTACATCCTGCTTTAGTTATATATGTAATCGCGTTTATTTTCATCAATTTTAAAATTAAATTTGATCAATCACGTGCTACATTAATTCTTTACAGCCTCCGAACTCCTGGCTGTACGTTGATTAAGAAATAATAAATGTGTCCCAATATTTTTTGTCGTTAATTGAATAACAGTCAAGAGTTTGGATTCGTAGAGTTAAATCACGAGTGTGTAGCACGAGTAATTTACTTTGTCGCATCCGAACGACTGACTGTATGTAATTCGACGATATAATACTGGGATATATTTATTATTTTGATTCTAACACGATAGTGTCTTTAAAAAATACCCAGAATTATGTCTATCACGTAGCAACATTTCATTGTGTAATTAACCGCACGTGTTACCCGTGTAGCACGTGGTGAATTTAATCGTAAAATAATGTACATATACTTTTGCTCTATATTTATACAGGCAAAGTTGTGGATCGTGCTAGAATCAACGATTACATACATAAAATAAAATCTAAAAAACGAGAAAATCATTATTTCAATAGATCCAAACATTTCTGGCTGCTCTACTGTTGAGCAGTAGCATGCACATTGTATCTAGAGCTGTTAAATTTGGATCTCATCAGAAATTTCAGGGAAAATATGCTATTATTTTCAAGTCAAAAAACAAATGTATAATGGTTAAGCCAGATAAAGTTCTTACATTAGCACACAAAATGAGAATTCCGTAAGATAAATACTCGTTTGGAATCTGTCTTTATCATACTAAGTAATTATGACAATAGAAACAAAAAAAATCAAGAGGGCCTAGATGGCCCTATATATCTCACCTGGCTACCATTGGTTATCAGTATAATACATACATGTACAAGGTCAATATATCACGCCGCACACTTTGAATTCTAGACAAGACGATTTTTTAAGTTTCCCTATGTAAAATCAAGTGAACCCCCCACTCCTGGGAAAGGTAAAAATCTATAGATGTACACTTTGGAAACTCACTGCCAACAGAGTCACCCCACTTGTCGCTCGCTCGTAAGAGACAGACAGACAGACAGACAGACAGACAGACAGAGACAGAGAGAGATCCCACTTGTTGTAGGTCTTTGTTATCAATTAAAGGCTTCTTTTCAAAAGTCAGATCAAGATAAATTTAGAAAGCAGTTTATCGGTTTATTGACTTTTCCCTACATCAATTCATTTCGAAAACGAAAATGTTAAACATCAACCATGTTATCAAATCATATCAAGGAATAAGCCGTGAAATTCTGTATCATGTACTTACTTGTAAATGACTTTTTGTAAAATGTATGTAATATCGGTAAACTTCTAAATCGCTTTAACATGTGTTGCATGGTCATAATGATGCAGGACTTTTTTTTCAATCCGATGACCGAAATTTTAAATGTTGAAAAGTTGACCTTGTATTATAATTTTATTACTTCCTGTTTGACATGAACGTTTAAAGGGAGAGTATCCGCTATATTTCTTTTATTTAACTGGCTTTAGTTATACCCACTTGAGTATTCAAGCTGAATGTCTTTTTCATGTGTCATAATGATTTTGTTTTCTGTCGGAAGTGGTCGGTCTCTCCAGCAACGATAGATTTTGTGTCAGTTAAGACCTACCTTGTGTTATACATAGAGACACGGACCTATATACACATATGTGTATATAGGTCCGTGATAGAGAGAAGCAAGCGGTTTTAACTTTGTCCCATGTTAAGAAAATCATAATAAGGTTTATAAAGTATTTCCCCTTAGAAACGCCGGATTACTCATAGTGAATAAGATCTAAATTAGAGCAAAAGAAACCTCCAAAGTTATGTCCCTCATAATCAATGGTGTATGTTTCATGTTCCACATACAATTTTTATACTCTAGGTGTATACAAGATTAAAAAGAGATGTTTGGAAAACACATTATATGCCCCCTTATATGCATGCCCACATAATCATGCCCTCTTTGTATCTTCAATTATTAAATGTACACAATAATAGAGGACGACTGCGTAGCACTATAACTAATAATCATAAAATTCAATTTAATGATTCTTTGTTGTTAAGAACTTTTTGTTTCTTTTGAAATAAATTTAAACATATGCGCCTACGATAAAGACCGGGTTTTCACCTTTTGTCGAATTCAGGAATGTACACGACCGAATAATCTGATTGGTTTACAAGCCGACATGACGTCACGGCTAAACAGGTCTATTATTACCAAACTTGATCTGTCGGAATACTTTGGTCCTCTATTATTGTGTACATCTAGATCGTTTCGATACATTTCTTACACATTTAAGAATGAAAAAATCTTTTCCTTTTGATAGAAACAAACAGAAACAGAAATTGGTGTCATTTGCATACAAAAACTCGACATAACTGCTGAATTTTTATACTTTAATCAAATAATTTTATAACATGTACACGGACATCGCTCTATACGTTATTAACAAGATGGCGGTTGTTTTCACCTCGGACAGCGTTGCTATGCAGGCTGGTCTGGATCGATACTGGTCGCCCATCAATGTGTAAGCAGTTTCTGTTTAATGTTGTGTTTATGGTATATGTTACATGTAGCATACGACTGTTTTATCGTAAACAGGCTAGATAGGAATGTTCGGGTTTAATACCCGGCGGGAAACAATTTATGAATGGAACACCAATAGAAAGTTGTTTTATTATTTCGCGTATATTATGTATTATACCATGAATTAATGCAAGCAATCGTTAATTTTCATGTCGATATTAAAGAAATGTGTTGTGTTGATGTTTACAATGGTGAAAAAATTACGTTGTAAGCCATGCTCAAGTGCTGAAGTACAATGTATAATATGTATTAAATATTCCGGCTTTGTTCTTTATTTATAACTTAGTCTAGAAAAAATATCTACGTCACATGAAATACATTTCAGTAACATGTACGTTTATTTACAGGCGGGCAGTTAATCTTACGATAATTCCTGGTAAGGAACAGTACTATAACTATTTTCTTCTTAAAAATTTGCAAACTTTCTCACATAAAGAGACATGGTCAGTAGCGGGGCTCGATCCCAAGACTCTCATTAATTGAGAGGTTTCAGCTTCTCTAACCACTTGATCAAGGAGGAATCTCACCGTCCGTAACATTGCTCAATATGCTGTTACATCAAGTGGTCAGATGTTCCACTTAAAACTATCAGACATATTGCAAAACATGTGTTCAACATTCCTCTCCTAAGTACCAATCCTTACGATAATCTGTTTCAGAGATTTTTAAAAAGTTTTTTCTTTATAAGCCTATGTAGGAACGAGTGATCCCCAAGTGCTGGTCAATTTTGAGAGTCGTAATTTGAACACTCTTGGTACTACCGAGTAGAGATCCATTAGGCAATGCTACATGCTAAATATCTAAACTCTAGGTTTTGTGATATCAGAGATATTTCAAAATTTTCCTGTATAAGCCCATGTAAAAACAAGACCTTGGGGTACACAATCTTTCTAGAGGTCTACTACACAATGCTATATTCCAAATATCTCAGCTCTGGGCCTAGTGGTTCTAGATAAGAAGCATTTTGAAGTTTTTCTTACACATTGTATAAGCCTGTATTGAATAAAGTGACCCCCGGGCAGGGTCAGTTTTGCCCTGGGGGTCATTAGTTCAACAATCTTGGTAGAGATCAACTAGGCAACAATACATGCCAAATATATAAGCTGTAGGCCTTGTGGTTTCAGAGATGAAGTTTTTCCCATATAAAGCCTATGTAAAATCGAGGCAGTCAATTTTGACTCGGAGGTCACGATCTGAACAATCATGGTAAAGGTTTACTAGGCAATGCCACATGCTAAATATCTAAGCTCTATGCTTTATGGTTTCAGATTAGATTTAAAACAAGAGGGCCATGATGGCCCTGTATCGCTCACCTGTCTACCATTGGCAAAAATAAAAGGTTATTAATAGCAGAAAGGATCAATTTTTACCTTTAGCTCATGATATCCTCTTAATAAGCTTATGTAAAATCAAAAGATCCCCCCCCCACCCCTGGTCATGATTTGAACAATCTTGGTAGAGAGTCAATTATTGCCACATGCTGAATATCTAAGCTCTATGCCTCATTATTTTGCTGTCTGATCATGATCTGCACTCTTGGCTATTCATTGTTTTGCTGTCTGATCATAATATGCACTGTAAGCTATTCATTGTATGCTGGCTGGTCATGATCTGCACTGTCAGCTATTTATTTTTTGCTGTCTGATCATGATCTGCACTGTTTGCTGTTCATTGTTTTGCTGTCTGATCATAATCTGCACTGTAAGCTATTCATTGTATGTTGGCTGGTCATGATCTGCACTGTCAGCTATTTATTTTTTGCTGTCTGATCATGATCTGCAGTTTGCTATGCATTATTTAGCTGTCTGATCATGATCTGCACTTTCATTATTTAGCTGTCTGATCATGGTCTGCACTGTTTGCTATGCATTATTTTGCTGTCTGATCATGATCTGCACTTTCATTATTTAGCTGTCTGATCATGGTCTGCACTGTTTGCTATGCATTATTTAGCTGTCTGATCATGATCTGCACTTTCATTATTTAGCTGTCTGATCATGGTCTGCACTGTTTGCTATGCATTATTTTGCTGTCTGATCATGATCTGCATTGTAAGCTATTCATTATTTTGCTGTGTGATCATGATCTGCACTGTAAGCTATTCGTTATTTTGCTGTCTGATCATGATCTACACTGTAAGCTATTCATTATTTTAATGTCTGATCATGATCTGCACTGTAAGCTATTCATTATTTTGCTGTATGATCATGATCTGCACTGTAAGCTATTCATTATTTTGCTGTCTGATCATGATCTGCACTGTGAGCTATTCAATTTTTTCCTGTCTGATCATGATCTGCACTGTGAGCTGTTCATTTTTTTAACAATTTATGGTACTTTCCAAAGTGATAGATGTGAATGTAAAAATTACAACTACATTCTTTAACATGGAAGTTCAACTAGGGGTCAAGAACATGTATTGCATCATCGCTATTTAAAACTTTATAAGTGCCAATTTTAGGCCAGAGTTTTTATATTGCTTGGTTTATCGGAAGTTTTCTAAAATGTATAGTATGAAGGACTTTTCCTACTGTATTGAACAGAGCACATATTGAACATCAGTCTACTGCACCCGTCATTTTCGAACAAAATAAACACTTTAAAATAATTACTTTCAATTATATATCCCTACTATTCTGACACTTAAGTCTGTGAAGTCGGAACAGCGGAAATAATACAAATAAAATGTCAGTTCATAATGTCATTGTTATTCTACCTTTTAAAAAAATAGGACAGGCAGTCGCATAAACCAAGAGATATAAAAAATCTGGCCTTACCATAGAGAACTCCAAGATGTGTACTGATTACAAATCAATCTTATGGTGTTTAAAATACTGCAATAAAATTAGTGATTGAGGTGTTCAATAAACAACACACTGATTAAAACTAGAAATCATCAAAACAACCTTTCTGACAAATTTCAAGGATATCTGGGCTGAAAATTTAACATCTAGAGTGTTAACAAGGTTTTTTTGCATATTTTGGCTGTGACCTAGTTTTTGACCGACCAGATTACCCATTATTTCGAACTTGGGCTAGAAATCATCTTAACAACCTTTCTGACAAATTTCCAGGATATTTGGGCTGAATACAAAGGGTTTTTGCCATATTTGGGCATTGTGACCTAGTTTTGACCTCCAAAGTGGCGTTGTGCCATTTTAACAACAAATTGAGCTAGAAATCAAGCCAACAACCATGCTACATAATTGCCAGGACTATTTGAGACTTAAAAATTAGCCTCTTGGGCCTTAACAATTTTTTTATAATTTTTGGGTCATGTGACCTATTTTTCACCGGTCAAAGATACCCGTGACTCGAACTCGTCTTGTAATTAAATGGGACAAACATGACCCTAACAAAGTTTCGGACAATTGTAGGAAAAAATTAGCGGCCTAAAGACAATCGGTCTGGCATAAAGTGAATCGGACTGAAACGGACATTCATCAATACTTTAATCGGTCACCCTGTAGCGCTGCTCAGGACCAATTAGGTAAAAATCGCCGCGGGTATTAACATGCCACGTGTAAAGGGATATAGGTGACCTCCAGGGCTAGGTCAATTTTGCAACTCAGTGTCATAGTTTGAACATTAGGGCCTTTAAAAAATGGCTCACCGATTGGCTTTAATACATTGGTCATCAACGGCAGAAAGGGTCAAAATCGTCGACCTGGGGGATTTCATGATTCTGAGCCATTCTCTGGAAGATATAAACTAGGCAATGATACTAATTGCCAAATATCTAAGCTATCTATAGGCCTTGTGGTTTCAGAGAAGATTTTTAAAATTTTTTCTTATTTGTTGCCATGGTAGGATCAGAGTGATCCACAAGTGCTGGTCAATTGAGAGTCATTTTGAACAATTTTAGTAGAGCTTCATGCAAGGAAATCCCTGGCAATTCATAACACTGGTTAGAATTAGTGTAAAATTTAGGTTTTAGTGTATAAACATGGTTACATATTTCAAAATTTTCTGTTTAAAGGCTTATAAATGGAATTTGACCATGGAATAGATTCTGTTTTAAACTTTAACATCTGAGGTCAATTACACTTATATTCCAAATGTCTCAGCTTAGCGCCTAGTGGTTCTAGATAAGAAGCATTTCACTGGAGTTTTTTTTAAAATTTGATTTCCCTATCCTGGTTGCCCAACCAAGACAGAGTTATTTTATCATAAGTAAAAATTTGATACACACACTTTGCCTGCAGAAAGATATAAATATAAGACCATTATATTATATTTGTAGGAATATTTGGATTAAGAGATTATAGTTTTTTAGATGGAAAGCACTATGTAAAATCGAGTTTGAAAAGATATTATTACCTCCGTGGTACCTGATCTTGAGCACTCATGGTAAATAGGTTAATAAGTCAATGCCAGAAGCTAAACGTAGGTTTAAAATCTATGCATTTTGGTTTAGAAGTTAAGATATTTGTAAAACTATCCAATTCAAATGTAAAAGTAGAGGGGAATTATATTGAAATAAAAAAGAAATACTCAAAAATTTTAACATAGGGTCAAATTAACATTGGCGTAATAACAAATGTCATCAACAGTTCATAAAAGGTCAAATTTGACCTGGTGGGATCAACTGATTGTGATGGGTCTTTCTTGTTCATTAAATTCATCTCTAACAGAATAAACAAATTAAGCTCTAAACCTTGTGGTTTAAAGTTGTTTAAAGTAATTGACCACCTTTAATCAAGGGTCATAACTCTGGAAGAACTAATCTGATCAAGTCCATAATTGAAATTATCCCAGATCTAACTAACAGTCATTCACATTCTCTGTAAATATGATTAGGATTAGTAAAAAGATGAAGGTGCTAGAGTATAAACACGGTTATATATTGCAATTTTTGTTAAATCAAGGGCCATAACTCTGGAAGAACCAAGTCTATAATTGAACTCATCTGAGATCTTATTGTCATACACATTCTCTGTAAATATGATTTTGATTAAAGAAGAAATGAAGGTGCTAGAGTGTACACAGAGTTAAATATAGCAATTTTTGTTAAATCAAGGGCCATAACTCTGGAAGAACTAATCCGATCAAGCCCCTAATTGAGATCTTATGGTCATATACATTCTCTGTAAATACCTTTAGAATTATAGAAGAAATGAAGGTGCTAGAGTGTAATATACAGATAAATTTTCTGTTAATTCAGGAAGTACTGATCTGATCAAGTCCATAATCAAATTCATGTGATGTCTTGTGGCCATATACATTGTGTTCAAGTTTTATTACGATTGTTTCAAAAATGTAGAAGCTAGAGTGTAAACAAACTAATTGTGAATGAATGGACTGACCAACAACGGACATTCAACGATCCTAGAAGCTCACCATGACCATATTGTGGTCAGGTGAGCTAAAAATCTTGGAAGAGGTCCACTAGGCAATGCCACATGCTAAATATCTAAGATCAGGCCTTGTGGTTTCAGAGATTTTTAAAGATTTTCCTATGTAAAAACAAGCAACCCCAGAGCAGGGTCAATTTTGACCAGGGGGTCACAATTTGATCAATCTTGGTAGATGTCCACTAGGTTATGCTGTATGCTAAATATCATAGCTCTAGGCCTTGTGGTTTCAGAGAAGACTCTTAAAGTTTTTTCTATATTTGCCAATGTAAAAACAAGTGACCCCACTTGAGAGAAAGATTTTTGAAGTTTTTCCTTTCTGTTGCCATGGCAACCAGAGTTCTGCATGGAATGGTATTATCTGAACAACTATGAAAGGGCTTCATGCAAGGAACATCCCCGTCTAGTTTCATCAACATTGGCCAAGCGGTTTCAGAGGAGATGTTGTTCGAAGGAAAATGTTAACAGATGTACGAAGGATACTGAACGGTAGCGATCATATATCTAGGTGAGCTATCAAGTGACCCCCACCCCGGGCAGTCTTCCTGAAATACTCCAGAGACATCCAGACTTTAGCTCAGTCTTGTAGGTTTTCCCAGAGTTCCAGACCCTGTGTCTGGCATTTATTCCATTTATTCGTTTGACTTTTTTAGTGTTTGCCAATAAAACAAAAGACAGTTAAAGGCAAAACAAGGATCTGTGTAAACAAGGGCCAAAAATAGCCCATCAAACTTGAATGTTTGATATTGGATCCCGGAATACTGACTAATACTTCAAGTGGTTAATGATATATGTGCATGACAGTGCCAGTTGCACACAATACTTTAACAAGGAATTTCTAAGTACAAATCAAGAAACATTTCCACAGAGTTATCTTCTCTTGCTTACAGATAGGTGTCATGATGGTACATAAGTATTCCAACTTCCAAAGTAATATCTCAAATGGTTAAGTAAACAAGTGGACAAGAATGAAAATTTAAATGAGTCTAAGTCGAAAAGGGCCATAATTCTAATGAAATCCTTCATAGAGTTACTTTCTCCTGCCTATGTTTGGGGATCATGATGGTAAACAAGTATTCCAACTGTCAAAGTTATATCTCAAACAGTTCAGTCAAAAAGTGAACTGGTAAGAAAAACTTAACCCAGATTCTTAGTCAATAAAGGGCCTCAATTTAAAAACAAATCCTTGACAGAGTTACCTTCTCTTGCCTACAGATGGGGGTAATGATGCAAACATGTATTCCAACTTTCAAAGCAATATCTGAAAGGGTTAAGACAATAAATGGATTTTACCCCAAATCAATGTATTTTCTTAGTCAAAAAAGGGGCATTATTCTGACAAAAACCTTTGCAGAGTTATGTACTCTAGTCTTGTCTGTGGATGGAAATAATGATGGTAAATAAGTATGGTTAGTTTCAAAGCAATATCTGTAATGGTTTTGAAATAAAGTGGGATGGTACGAAAAACTAAATCAAGCTCAATTCACTTTCCAAGTAGAAAAAGGGCCATAATTCTGACAAAAACTTTGACAGAGTTATGTACTCTTGTCTGTTGATGGCGATTATGATGGTGAACAAGTATGGTAAGTTTCAAAGCATACCTCTAATGGTTTTGAAATAAAGTTGGGTGGTACGAAAAAGGTGACCAAGGTGTGACATCAATGCGGTTGCCGACACGAGTAGGATAGCTCCCCTTTTCTTCCAAAAATCGGGCTAAAATCTATCCATAAGAACATTAAAGGACCTTGGCTTCAGTTTGATGAACATTTAGAAAAAAGAATTCCACTGACTGCAGAGAATATTCTTTTTTGTCAGCCAAATTTTGTTTATGTCAGACAAAATTTTAGGCATTGTCTGACAAGATGTCAGACAGACTTCAGGTGCATTTCGCGAAGACTGCCTGGGTGCAGCCAATTTTGACACAGGGGTCATAATTTGAACAAACTTCGTAGAAGTCTACTAGGCAATGCCACATGCCAAATATCTATGTTCTTGGTCTTCCTGTTCTTGAGTAGAAGACATTAGAAGTTTTTCTTTAAGACTTTTCCGTTGCCATAGCACTCAAGAGTTCTGCATTGGTGTGGAATTATTTGAACAACTATGAGAGGGCTTCTTGCACTCAACATCCCTGCCGAGTTTCATCAACATTGGCATAGTATTTTCAGAGGCGTTGTTAGAAGGAAAATGTGAACGAATGATGTACTACGTACGTCGGGCGGTGAGCGATCCTAATAGTGCCAGGTGACTGAGGTGAGCTAACAATCTTGGAAGAGGTGCACTAAGTAATGTCACATGTTAAATAGCTAAGCTCTAGGCCTTGTGGTTTCAGGGAAAAGGGGTTTTAAAGTTTTACTAACTTTATCAAATGGAAATCTTTGAACAGTCATGCAAGAAACATCCATGCCAAATTTCATCAAAATAGGCCAAGTGGTTTCAGTTGACAAGACAATGTATGACGGATGCCAGACGGTGCTTGATGTGCCAGGTGAGCTAAAAGGCCATACAATCTTCATAAACCACTCGATGGAAAAACAAGTGGGCCAAGATGACCCTCTATCGGTCACCTGCTTGCAATTGGATATAAAACAAAGTCAACAAAGGTATGGCAGAAAAGGTAATATTAGACCAGTGGTCCTTATTTAAACACTAATGTCAATGTGAAACCGAAAGGGATGCATACTATAAGTAAACACAGGTTCTAGATGACCCTTCTTATCTGAGCCAACAGAGAAATATGCAATAAATGACAAAGTCATGCTGAACAAGTTTTCACCCTAAAACCATCAGGACATACGAAAATCACCCTCTGGCAGACACACATACTTGTAGAGGAACAATAAACAATTGTTCTTGTAAGATTATTTCAGAATCATAATTCAAAACAAGAGGCCCAAAAGAGCCAGTATCGCTCTACTGGTCTAACTGGACTGTTCTGAGTAAGCTTTGTGAAAATCTTTTGCAATGTTATCAAGGAAAAGCCAACTGTGTTCACTGTGACCTTGACCCACTGACCCCAACAGGGATTCTTCACTCAGCAGGACATATCATCCTATGAAGTTTAAAGACTGGATCAATTACATCTCAAGATATTGAGCGGAAAAGATTTTCAATGTACAGGTCACTGTGACCTTGACCTTTTGACTCGCTAATCCAAAACAGGGATCATCTACATGTGACAGGGAACCTTCTGACCAAGTTTCATCAAAGTAAAATGAAAATTGTGACCTGTAGAACATCATTAAAGAAAAGTTTATGGACAGATGGACAACAGACAAACCACCATGGCATAGGGTCTGTGTCCAGTAGAGCTAAAAATTGGTAAAACAGTTTCAGAGAATATGTCCTACATGTGTATTCAAAATGTCAAACATGCCCTCTGTCTGATCATGCTGATGGTAAGTGATGTCTGTCTTTTTGTCCATCTGAAACTGTTTTACCTATTGTTTTGAAACCTTAGTATGATTTAAAGTAATTTAACTACATTTGTGCTGCTATTTATTCCGCTTGGTTAATTACAGATATCTTTATGTCATTTTCAAATTCTTCAATTTCATCGACGTCCGTCTCAATTGACCACACATTATCAGAAATGCCCACCGGAGCAGGATCTTGACTGAATCTGCATGGTGTTTTAACTTGTTCTTTATACATGTCCAGATTTATCAGTTTTTGAAAGCCACTACTCTTCATCTTTTGCAAGGTGCCTGTACAAAATAGTTGGTAATTTAAAGTCAACCAGATAAGGACAATTGTATTCACATCCAATTTTCCCTTACGAGAAACCAGTTTATTGTAGCCTGACTGGAGTAACACATCATTTATAGAATCATAAAAGTAGCACTGAACACCTTCTTTGTTTATGGCTATTGATGGTATCAAAGTAACATCTTCATTACATTTATCTTTGTTTTTCAAAAATGAAAATGTTATGGTTTCTGCAACAATCTGACTGTAGTCATTGTCATTAAACATACTCCTTTCGACTTCAATGCCAATGCTGGAATCTGAAATTTGACTTGCACTAGACGATGGCAGGGGTTCATATAAATCTGGTTCACACTGAGCTGGACAAATTGGTACATCAGCCATCAAAACATCAATCTTCCCATGCCACCCATTTTCACATCCTGCAAAAAAGAAGTCAAAAGATAAAACAGGCCTGTGGTCTACTAGTATGTGGTTCAGGATTTGTAGTGTGAACCACACTAAACCAACTACAGTAGAACCTCGGAATTCCGGTCTAAACCCAAGTAAATATTTCTTAAAATTAAAGTTGATGTCCTGATGTTGATTGAACGTTGATGGACGATGGACAATCATCCATTAGAAAAGCTCATCCTGGCACAGCCAGATGCGCTAATTAGCCTATGTAAAACTAAGTGACCCCCCAGGTGGGGTCAATTTTGACCCAGGGGAGGGGTCATAATTTGAACAGCCTTGGTAGAGGTCCACTAGACAATGCTACATGCTGAATATCTAAGCTCTAGGCTTTGTGGTTTTTCCTATTTTATGCCAATAGCAACCAAGTTCTGCATGGAATGGAATTCTTTAAACAATTTTGGTAGAGCTTCATGCAAGGAACATCCCTGCATAGTTTCATCAACATTGGCCCAGTGGTTTCAGAGGAGATGTTGTTTGAACCCAAATGTTGACTGATGATGGCCGACAGGCGACAGATCATCATCCATTAGAAAAGCTCACTTTGGCAAAGCTTGGTGAGCTAAAAATGCTGTGAAGTCTAAAACAAAAGTAACTGGACTTATCACTAAATGTGATTAATACCCGAAAGACTGCTTTATAAACTGAGGAAGTTCGTAGTAATAGAATACCTTGCAAAACAACTAAAATAGAGATATTGTCCTTGGCAATAACGATATAGTTATGGTTCCTGTGTACTGCATTTTCACTCAATTTACTTGAACATTGCCCTGTGCTTTCTGCTTCATTTTCCCGTCTTTACTTCTTACTAAGTTCCAAATTTACATTTTAATATTGATTGATTTAAAAATCTAACAATTAAGAGATGAAAGCAATTCCCAACACATTTGTTATACAGTGCATTGTTACAACTGTTACGATAATTATCACTAATCCTTTGTGATCAACAGAATGAAAATTAGATAATCGCCGACAAATATTTTCACGTCTTTGGCACATCAGACGGCACCCCTGACAGCGACCGTATTATTGAGAGTCAGAATTATTAGTACACAGTGCCATATTTGGGCCAAAAATATTTGCCAGAATTCGGAATATTGAGGGACCGGATTTTGAGGATATTTCAAGATTAATGTTAATGGAGAGAAAGGGAACAGTGGAAAAACAGACAGATTTTTTATGTGACCGGATCTTTAGAGGTCCTGAAATTTGGAAGTCTAAGCAAATAGAAAATGCAACACATATAAATTATACACATCCTGAAAAAAATTGCTATAAAATTTACAAGTTTCAAAGAAATGGAGAAGTATGTCCCCCCCCACCCGAGTACCAGTGCACTTACCTTAAGAAGTCAATTGTTGCTATAAAGGATAAGGAAATTAATGGTTGCTAGGGAAGTCACAGGTTGCTAGGGGAAGTCACTGTTTGCTAAGGAAGTCAGTGGTTGCATGATAAGTCAGTGGTTGTTATAAGAACTCATTGGAAGCTAGGTTTCTTGTCTAAAAAGACAATGCCCCCGCCCCCAGCCGGGGCATGATTTGAACAAATTTGGTAGAGGACCACTTCACAATGTTACATATTAAACACCTAAGCTCGGGGCCTTGTGTTTTAGAAAAAGAAGATTTTTCAAGTTTTCCTATACCAAGGAACCGTTTTTAAATTAAAAGTCACTGTAAAATTGGCATAAACATAGTTTGATATTGCAATTTTTATTAAATTTTTATTAAAGTCCCAGAATCTTTTGAAATTACTGATATTGTAAAATAAATATATTAATAGGGTAATGATAGAACCATGTTCTATTCACTCTAAAACAATGTTGACATATTCATTTCTTTTGTATAAAGTTGCTTTTTCACGAAAAAGTGTTGCCAGGAATCCTTCTTTAATTTTTGCAATTTCATTGAAAAAAATACTGTCTATATTTCTAACATGTACACTGATTTAAAAAGTAAAGTTATAAATGTATTTTGTACAAATAAAGGTCATCTCCACCGCTAAGACATCTTTCTTGGTACAGTAAACTCGATGAAAATCGGGCTCTCAGAAAACCGGAATCCTCAGAAAATCGGACGATTTTCAAAGTCCCCTAATTTCATCTATTACATTTTCATTGTATACATATAAAACTCTCAGAATACTGGACTCTTGGAATTCCGGATTCCGGACGGCTTTTACCGATATTTTAAAGATTTTGAACGATAGTTTATTCCTGAAAACCGGACACTACATGTCATAATTCAAGTGTCAAGATTTTTCTGTGTATTCAGAAAATCGGCCATATGGAAGGATATTATCAACTCAACACATATGTGTCATTTACAATTGTCGTTCGCGTATGACTTTTGTAATCTTTAAGGTGTGAAAAATACTTGTAGGTGTGATAGAAAAATTCGCCGAATACGTTATTGTGCTTGAATAATTGCATACCGGTAATTACGTAACTCATTTAATACAGCTCTGTAACTTTTGGTATTTTATTGTAGATATTTTTTACAACATTCGGATGAAAAAGCGACATATCGGCATCTCAAAAGAGTTTAATTTTGCAAATTTTAATTTGTTGGTAAGTTTCCTGAAAACCGGGACTCAGATAACCGGACATGTTCCTTTGTACAGACAGGGACTGGTTTTCGCGGAGTTTACTGTAAACTAAGAGCTACTTGTAAATGTGGTCCTGGTACTTTAAATCATGGGCCATAACTCTAACAACTAATCCCATCAAGCCCATAATTGATCTCATCCGAGATCTTATGGCCATATACATTGTGTTCCAAGTTTTATTATAATTGTTTCAAAAATGTAGATGCTAGAGTGTAAACAAACTAATTGAATGTGCAAAATTTAACTTGGAGGCATGATTTGGTAGAGGTCTACTAGACAAGGCTACATGTACACTAAATATGGGCCCTTAGGTTTTTGAAAAGAAGATTTTGAAGGTTTGGTTAAGATTGGTCCAGTAGTTTTTCACAAGATTTGAACAGACAGTAGGACACCGTCACAGAACTGGGTGAGCTAACTAATCAGGGGCAATGATAAATCGGGAAATGCTTAAAGTATGAACAACTAGGCTCGAGACTGCCCTAGCATGTGAAGTTTGGTTGAAATCTGCCTAGCTGTGTATGAGAACTTTCAGATATCCATCCAGATAGGAATTTAAATATTGTCTTTTATGCACTGTTGGTATTTATGCACCGTTCCCCCTCTCAATACCTCAAGAAGGTTGCAACGCAAGTACATATTGCAACTTTTTTATATCTGCTTTCTCTAAAACCTCTACAATTAACATTCAAATATCTTGCAACCTTGCTCAAAATGCTGCAGGATTCATGTATGCAGAGAACACCAAACCTAAAAGTGCCTGTCTGCCCAACATGTCAGACACCTCATGGCATTTAAGTTTTTTACACAATAGTTTCTGTTGTTCGGTCAGGCAAAGTTTTTTATGCACTGTTAAAAACTTTTCGAGAAGACTGGTCTAAATAAATTCAAACTCACCAAAACTAGTATCAGCTCTTTCCCCAATCAAGGTTTCATGAACTGGGCATGGGCATCCTAAAGTTTCATCATAGCTTCTGCTAATGTCATATTTGTACTTGGGATTAATAGCAAGCTTAGAAAAGACATGCTGTGCCAGTTCAAGTGTCCACTGCCATTCTTGAACTTCATGTCTGCTTCTCAGAAATTCTGCCCCTGAAAATATAAAAAGGGTTTTAAAAGATTTGCCTACATAAAATCAATATCCAACCTTACCCCGAGACAGGGTAAATTTTGACCCACGGGGTCATGATTAAAACAACCTTGGTAGAGGTCCACTAGTCAATGTTACATGCTAAATATATATCTATTAAAGCTCTAGGCCTTGTGGTTTCAGAAGATCTTTAAAGGTCTTCCTGTAATATAACCATATGTAAAATCAAATGACCACCCTCATGGGGTCAATTTTGAAATGGTGGCTACCAGATATCTATCTCATTGGAAGATATTTCCACTACACTTATTCTACTGTGGCTATGGTCTCCCCCTATCTTTGGGGTATTTAATGTGATGGCAAAGTCTGCAAGAGTAATTTGCCGACCCCAGCATTTCTCCTGTAACGCTGTAAAAGTTAGAATTTGAGCTGAAATAGGAGATAAATTGCAATTTCCAGTCAGTATAAGTTAGGAGTTTGACCGGTATGCATGACAGTAGATTTCAAGTTATGCTCCTGACAAGGAATAGTTACAAAAGGCAATCACTCTGTAATGAGTCAAGAAAGAGTTATGGTTCATGTACACTGCACTTCCTCTCAATGTGCTTGACCATTGTATGAAGTTTTATTGAATTCCAACCATTAATTTTCAAGTTATGCTCCAAACAAGTAAATGTAACAAAGGGCAATAACTCTGTACTTAGTCAAGATAGAGTTATGGTTCTTGGACTCTGCACTTCCTCTGATCCTAGATTTCACCAAGGCAATCATATTGACCAAGTTTCATGAAACTCCAATGAAAAATGCAACCTCTATTGCATATTGCATGCAGAAGGTTTTTCTATGATTTGACCCACCTACTTTTTGACCCTAGATTGACCCTTTCGAACTCAACCTAGATTTTAAGAAAACTTGACCAAGATTATGAAGCTGAAAGCCCACCTCGAAGCACACAAGGTTTGATTTGACCCTTCTTTTTAACCTAGGACCCATTTTTGAACTCAAAGAACTGATCCAATAAAAAATGCAACCTCCATAGCATACACAAGGTTTTTCTATTATTTGACCCGGTGACCTAGTTTTTGACCCTAGATGACGCATATGCGAACTTGACCTAGATTTTGTCAAGTCAATTATAATGACCAAGTTTCATGGAAATCCAATGAAAAATAAAACCTCTATAATTGCATACACAAGGTTTTTCTATGATTTGACCCGTTACCTAGTTTCTGACCAGACCCTACATGACCCATGTTCAAACTCGACCTAGATTTCGTCAAGGATATCATACTGACCAAATTTCATGAAAATCCAATGAAAAATGCAACCTGTATTGCATACGCAAGGGTTTTCTATGATTTGACCCAGTGACCTATTTTTGACCCCCTATGACCCATATTCGAACTTTACCTAGATTTTATCAAGGCAGTCATACAAGTGTGGGCAGACGACAGACTTTAAGACGATGGACACCAGGCGATCACAAGTTATATCTATCTTTTACTCATCACCCATTAAAATAACTTAAGGGGGGTCACTGCTGAAATTCAAAATAACAAGAAATTTTATTGACCCTGTTTTTTATGGAGACTTTTAACATATTGCTAGTGAATTTCTGGAAAAATAATGACAGATCAATGACTTAACTTTTTCGCAATATTAATCTTTAGTGATACACTATCAGAAAAGGTGCTTACTGCAGAATTAGTTAGAATTTTCGTATTGTAAACGATTATATGTATGTGATGTATGTTTCAGAATGGGTATCAATTTTAAATCTCTTCTAATGTAGTATTTCATACTTTAGGATGAAAAGTTAGAGATAGTGGTATTTCTATCATCATCTGAATAAATATTATGCTCCTTATTATTACCCCACCCACTTTACAAAAATTCATTTTTTTTCAAATTTTGATAAATGAATATTTCATGATAAAGGAATAACAAGGTTTTTCAGATATTTTGCCTGCAGTTTGATTTAAACCTTTGCAAAAATAAAAAATGGGGGTCAATGTGCATATAAGAAAGAAATTCAATAAAAACTGACAAAAAATGTGTTTTTTAGATTTCAACGAGCTGTGAGATATGACGGTATAGGTCTGTAACAAAGAAATGTAAAAGGAACTAGTTAATAATGCATTTTTATAACCTAACAATTCTTCTTGTAATACAGTTTGAATTAAGTAAATATATTACAAATGGTTTTTGAGAAATGACTATTTTTGTACCCCTACCCCCATTTTGGCATATAGCAAAATTTGTCAATTTAGTCACAAAATGTGAGGTCAAAATTTTTTTTCTCAAAAATGTTCAATTTTTTTACACTAAAATATTCCTATTGTGCCTAAGTTTACTACTACATAATTGTTTTTTCCAGTTAACTCATCATTTTTGAAATATGACAAATGTATATTTCCAGAAATGCAAAAATCCAAAACCTCACCAGTGACCCCCCTTAATTCTTTAAGTTATTTTTCACTCATGATAACTCATTGAAGTTATTTTCTTTCAAATAGTACAAAAATTTAACATCATTTTCCCACAAGAATACAAATTTTCTGGGGAATTATATATATATAAATACAATTTTATTCTATTTCTTTGATCATTGAACTTCAAGATTATGAAATAAAATCTGTTACGCCACCACAAAACCTTACGCCAGGGCTTTGAAGTAGGACATTCTTCAGGTCATCTCTCAGACTTCGCGAAAGTTGAAAAAAATAGCCGGACATTCGGACCGGCAAGGTCCAAACATTTGCCAGACCAAAATTAATACAAATCTGCCGGACCGAAAATACTGAGTAAAAAGAGAAACTTCATAAAACAGCGTATGTACCGACACTAAAAAAAGTTGATGCGAATTTAAAAATTAAATGTTCGTTCAACTCTCTTTTTTTCATACTGTTTTTCTGGGCTGAGCGTTCGTCGGGAGTCATTTTTCTTTTCTTTCCCGGTTCTGCTCCTTCATAATACCATTTTGACAGAAGCGATCGGAATATCGACATTGAATATATGCCGGACAGTCGGTCAGTATCCAGATTAAAAAAGTGCGGTCCGACTCGAAATCTTTTGGACATGTCCGTCGGACCGACGAATTTCGCGAAGTCTGATCTCTACGACAATTTTGGCAATAAATCCATTATGTCTAATTGAAAAGTCATTACTGTCAGCTATAAAGAAAGTACCTGCATTTCTTTCTCTTATCTAAAGGTATTTGCAGAGGTAATCTGCTAGTAATGAAGAGGTTTAAAAAAAAATGAAATATTGAATAGTAACCTGTAATGTATAAGTTATTTTCAGGAATTCCCATTATTTTGGTCACCTCAACTTTCAAGGGAGTTAATTCTTTCAGCAAAGAGAAGTAATTTTGAACTTAAACAAAATGTTTCAAATAATTATCACTTGTGCCAAAATAAATACATGTCATAAGGGAGAGTACCCAACAGAACACCCCTTTAAGGTTAGAAACAGTGCGGTATGGTAGGGGTTTTTACTTGACAGGAAGTAGCCATAATTTAGGTCATCAATGAATGTGACTGATGCCACAGACGGACTAGATAATACCTTGAATTTCATAAAATACTGGCATTGAATAAACAGTTGTTAGTAAAAATAGGTCATTTTCTTTCGGGTGCAACGCCAGATTTTGTTTACTATGGATGCAGGCTTTCCTAATTGGAAAAAACATCAGAGCCTCATTATAGCGCAAAACAGAAACTAGATGGGGAACAGGTGACGGTCATGAGGGACGAGACGATACATACCTTGATCTAGCCTGATTTATTTGGCGTTTCAGTGTGACCCCTTTCACAGATCTGATATTTTATAACTTTCACACCTCTACGCCTAATTTTAATGTGCTCCATAATAGATGGAAAGTGTAGTTTCAATATTAGGTACAACTGGCACATACTACACAATTAATCTAGTTCAAATAACAATTTTCCGCTCTAAATGAAGAATTAAATATGTCTTTAAATGAAAACCTAAGATTTTATGAAAAATCTCACCAGTTTATTAAACTCTGAATGTTGAAACCTTTAAACATGCAAGTTTACACATATGGCATGATATGCCGTTTATTTTTATTTTTTCCAATTGATGCAGGTGTGTAAATAGGTAAATGTAACTTGGAACTGAGTTAGTATCATTTTCAAACTGAATCCTGTCATGTTATATCATAAACAGATAAATTTATACATTTAAATATTGAATTTTTCCAGTGGCTAGGTAGCCGTGACGGCTACCTAGTCATTTGGTCTAGGTAGCCGGATCCGGCTTCCTAGACCAAGAGGCTAGGTAGCCGTACATACATTTCAAATGTTTTATTTCTTTTCATTTTTAACAGTCTAATACATGTTGCACAAGTCATATTTTCTTCCTTGCTGTATTGTTGGTACAATACACCTGTAAAAGCGACTTGTTACATTTAGATCCTTTGAATGGCCGCCACAGTATTTTTGTTGCAAATCACTGCTATACTATCACATAATGTGTTTTAATGTGTCTTAAAAAATAAAGATTTTTTAATCTGAACCTTAAAATGTTGTTTTAAAATATCTTTTCCCGATAAACCGTAACTGGTCAATGTTTATTTTCCACTTGTCATTTGTCACTCGCGATACCTGTGAAAAATATGGCCTGTCATAAAAGATGACAAAATTAACTCTTATCAATTAAGTCAAAGCTATGTGACACATGTTCGTTAATTTGTGAATGCGAAAAAATATTTTTCTCTAACATTAAAAATGTTCTGAATGTTGTTCATTCAAACGACTTGTTCTGTTTGGAAAAGTATATTATCTGGCCGTTCTATAATTATACGAAGCAAGAATATGTTGGAAAATACAGCCTTTATTTTCTTTATTTTTTGATGATTTTTTAAATGTTTGGTACCAAATGAAAGCTGAAATTATGAACTTTAAGAAGAACAAGAGCTGTCCATAAGACAGCACGTTCGACTATTGTGGGTGTTTGCTAATAAAACAAAACTTTTATCAGTGTAATAGCAAAACAAAATTCTGCTAACTATTAAGTATAAACTAGGAAAGTTGAATCATAAAAAAAGTCAAAATCTATAACTATAGATTTAATTTTTGGTAAATTAATTGTTTGATACAAAATTTACCCTGAACACTATTGCAAGGTTTGATATAACTACCATAAGTGGTTACTGTGATATGTGCATGATAGTACCTTGCATGCAAAACTTTAACCAAATTTTCAAAGTCAAACAAGGACCATAATTTGCACTAAATTTAAACAAGAGTTATCTGTCTTGACTGTGTGACACCTCTTAAGACATTAAAAAAGTTTCAAGTCAATATCATAAGTGGTTACTGAGATATGTGCATGATAGTACCTAGCAGGCAAAACTTTAACCAAATTTTCAAAGTCAAACAAGGGCCATAATTTGTACTAAATTTTTTCAAGAGTTATCTGCCTTGATTGTATGACACCCCTTAAGACATGAACAAAGTTTCAAGTCAATAACATAAGTGGTTACTGAGATATGTGCATGATAGTACCTAGCAGGCAAAACTTTAACCAAATATTCAAAGTCAAACAAGGGCCATAATTTGTACTAAATTTTTTCAAGAGTTATCTGCCTTGATTGTATGACACCCCTAAAGACATGAACAAAGTTTCAAGTCAATTTTATAAGTGGTTACTGAGATATGTGCATGATAGTACCTAGCAGGCAAAACTTTAACCAAATTTTCAAAGTCAAACAAGGGCCATAATTTGTACTAAATTTTTTCAAGAGTTATCTGCCTTGATTGTATGACACCCCTAAAGACATGAACAAAGTTTCAAGTCAATATCATAAGTGGTTACTGAGATATGTGCATGATAGTACTTAGCAGGCAAAACTTTAACCAAAGAAGCAACGCCGACGCCGACACACAAGTGACTGTAATAGCTCTCCATATTCTCCGAATAGTCGAGCTAAAAATTATAAGTAATACCGTGATAGAAACTTAAATTCAATATTTCGGGCATATTTAACTGCTTAAAGAAGGCAGTGACAAGGTACAGTTTTGTGCCATATATTTATGAACATTATTCTTATGACGTCATTGTGAGGTTAATTTCCTTGTATATAATAATAATATAACGCGGTATAAATCCCAATGTAAGCGTTATAATTGGTATCATTGTACTGTTTAGGGATCACACATTCGATGACGTCATTTGAGTGACGTCATATTTTGACAGCATGTAAACACGCGCTGTTTATTGCACACATGGGTAAATCTAAAGATTTAAGTACTGAGGTCAAAGAAATTATCATTAATAAGTTTAAGGAAGGAATTACATATGCTGAAATAGGTAGGCATGTAGGTGTTGCACGAAACACGGTGTACACGGTGGTTAAGCGGTTTTTGGAGCGTGGATCTGTAGTGACTCCGCCTAGAAGTGGGAGGAAGAGGAAGTCGGATATTCGCAGTGATCGGACACTGATTCGCCTTGTGAAACAAAACAGGCGGCTTTCATTACAAGAAGTATCTGCACTTTATAATCAAAACTCATTGCATAAACTATCTACACGGACTATACTGAGATGTTTATATGAAAATAAATACAATCGGCGAATTGTGAAGAAGAAAATACGAATCTCCCCAAACAACCGTCGAAATCGTATTGCCTGGTGCAGAAATAAAAGGCTGTGGACTATTAGAACACACTGGAGTCGGGTTATTTTCTCTGATGAATGTAAAGTTGTTATTGGTAACAACGATAGAATTTATATTTGGAGAAAACCAGGTGAAGAGTGGTTACCTCAGTGTGTATGTCCGCCCTCACAGGTCAAACTGAGCCTCATGATATGGGGTTGTATAACATGGAATGGTGTAGGAACCGTTACTGTTGTCAATGGCAATATAAATGCAGAGAAGTATATTGACATAATTGATAACAATTTGTGGCCAGTAGTTGCTGCTCATTTTCCAGATAACAGCTATATTTTTCAAGATGACAATGCCCCAGTTCACCGCGCCCGGTCAGTCATTAACTACAAAATTGAACAAGACATTCACTCAATGACCTGGCCTGCTCAGTCACCAGACCTGAATATAATAGAAAACTGCTGGCTATTGCTGAAAAATAAACTCAAAAAAAGGTGTGACAATATCAAAAACGTAACTGATCTAGAGAGGGAAATTCGCCAGATTTGGACTACCATTCCCTTGCTGTACATCAGAAGTTTATACACTTCAATTCCAAAGAGGCTGTTAAAAGTTATACGCTCTAAAGGGTTCATTACCAAGTATTAGGTACATTTTTGACAATTATGTTACATTTGTTTGTGTTTATCAGTTGCTTGACGACTTTGAAAGTTTATGACGCTTTAATGTAACGTCATTGACGTAACGTCAAATGTTCATAAATATATGGCACAAAACTGTAGCTGTTAATTACATGTACTACTCCGATCCTTATCTAATATTAATAAACAAGTTAAGTTAGTTAACTATTACAAATAATGTACCTTAATGAATGATTATTCAATACTGATTTTATATAGAGCCTCATATGAAATATATGTACGGCTACCTAGCCGTTTGGTTTAGGTAGCCGGATCCGGCTACCTAGACCAAAGGACTAGGTAGCCGGTCACCGCTACCTAGCCACTGCCTTGAATTTTATTGCATTTATAAGGGCCCCACTGAATTTTGTTGGGGATGTGTTCCCAGCTATTAACACATCAAAGTGAGACGTAGAAGTTGGACAGCTGTAAAATGTAAACCTGTAAATCTGTTTGCCTTCAAAGTGGAAATAGTGAGACTAACCTTGATCCCGATATTCATCAAGAAACTTCAAAAGCAATTCCAATGCTTTTCTGCAATTGGTATCTTTAGGCACGAGCAGTTCACCATTACTGACATCTGATTGAAGATATTGATTTAATACTGCATACCCCCGTTTGAATATAGTAGCTATTGGGTACTTCGATTCAAATTTGGTCATGCCTATAGACGCTCTACTGAACGGCATTGCACGTTTCGCATTTGCATCTAACACTTCTATTTCTCTAACAACTAAATTGACCAGTCCGTTTTTTAGACAGTTAACTGCCATGTCAAGTTGCTTTTTCAGTCGTTTCTGCAGGTCAAATATATGTTCTAATTTACGTTTTTTTGCGCAGGTTCCATCGCTACCTTCCGCCATCTTTGGTCAGATGTAAACGGCGGATCCCGGGGATCCGAATGCGGATCCAATAAGATTAAGGCAGCGTTTACATACATCAAGTTTCTTGTACAAGACATTAACGATAAGTCAAAGTTATGACTTGTACAAGAAATTTTTCTACACAAGATCTAGCAAGAAATTGTTTTACAATTAATCACAAAATAGCGGGAAGATGTCATCAGTAAATAATACTTTCTTTAGCATGCAATCGGGTTTCTGAATTTTTTAAGAAAATATGAAATTAATGGATTATGTTTTAAAAGAAATGCATTAAGTGTTCTTATCGAGAAAAATCTTTAATTGAATGACTAATACACATTAAAATGGCTTTCAAATTTCATCTTAAAAACTATCTTTTTTGTTCAGTGTGATAGTACTTTGCACTTTTATCATATATATGTTCCCTTTTTTGGTATAAATTGACCAGCTGATCAACTTTGTCCTTTGACCAAGCTACTGTGTACAAATTTTTTTAAAATGTACCTGAATTACCTCTCCCATGTTTGTTTTTACCATGAAACACTTCTCATCAGTAATTTGACAGCCAAGAAATTGTGAAAAAATAATACAGGCTCTTTTCTTGTGAAAGAAAATTATCGCATATTATGTCACATAAATTCTGACAAAAGGTGCTCAAATCTGGGTGTTTACATATGAAAAATTCTTGTACAAGATATAAATAGTTCTTATCTTAATGTCTTGTACAAGAAACTTGCAAGGTGTAAACCCCCACTTAAAGAGGGTGTCACGGACCCATTCATATCTTTTTCATTTATTAATACACAGGTATGTCCAGTCTTGGTGCCCATAAAAAACAAAAGAAACAAAAAAAACCCCAAAAACAATTAGAACCACTTACCAAGACTGGACATACACCTGTGTACGGATCGAAATAATTTGGGCACCAAATAAAAGCTGAATGTTGCAGCTTTGTGTAAACGTGAAATTTTGTGATATTTGGCGGAGGCATATAGCCTATGTATGTTTTAAAGTCAATTCTAATACGAGTGGCTGTGTTTCCTATTATATCATTTTATTTTCTTGCTTGGGCAGCTGGGTCCTAATATGATGTGTAATTATCCAGCCATTATTGTACGGTTTATTTCCGTAATTCTTTATGTACGATGATAATTTATACATCGCTGTAAAGCAAACATTCTGTACTAACGAATATGTAATAAAATAAAAATTCCGACGGCATTTTCCAACATTGTTTTTTATTTTACAATTTTGAAGCTAAGAAAATACGGACGTCATTATTTTTTCTTCATTTTTGTATAAACAAATATAATTTATATACCGTCGGAAAGCTGACATTCTGCAGTTTACGAATATGTAAGCATTTTTTAAAAATCAGACCACATTTACCGTTTCTACATCAATTTGAACATTGCGATTTTTTAACAATAGCCAACATCGATTTCTGGAGGTGAGAAACTATGGCCCTGTCTATTTTTTCTATTTTGTTGTATAGACCAGAAAAATTTATATACATTTGTAAAGCGGACATTCTGCAGTCTACAAATATTTAAATAATTCTAAAATCCGACCACATTTTCCTTTTCTGTATCTTCCAAAAGAAAAATAACCAACCAAGCTGTCAGTGTTCCCCCTACTATATCAAAAGTTGTTGAACAGCTTTGCCTTCATTTTGAAAATGTTTTCCATAAATTTGTGTCTGCTTTTAGAGCTAAATGTGGGTGTCAAACATCACTGCTTCGTTTAATCGAGGACTGGAAAATGCTTTAGACAACCATCAGTATGTCGCTGCTACTGATGGACCTGTCCAAGGCCTTTGACTGACTTTCTCACGACCTGATTGTCCTCAAACGTAAAGCCTATGGGCTCTCTGATTTAGCTGCAGACTTTATGCATGATTATCTGTCATATAAACAAAGAGTAAAACTTTAACAGTATATCTAAAAAGGTGTTCCTTAGCTAGGGATTCATTTAAGCCCTTTTATTTTCAACATTTTCATTAACGATATGTTTTACTTTATAAATCATGGCCAAATTTCACAACTATGCTGATGACAATTTACGCCTTGTCGCATTGTGATTCTAACATTTTTTTTGTATATATTTTTAATTTTCAATGAATTTTTAGTAACTATTATTTCTTTTTCTGTTTTATATTGGAATCTCTCTTGTGTTGTGAATGGAAAAAGCTACAACTTTAAGCTTTATCTAGAAATATCTTTAATCGGGTAAGAAACATCCGTGGGCAGACATCATTGATGACAAACCATGAAGGAACTAGGGGTCAAGTCCTGATAATAATAACATCTCCATCAGAGGTGCTAATAACCTAAACTGTTACCTTCTCCAGGAGGATTTCAGAGAATTCTTTCATTAAACTACACACTGCATAGATTTTAAAGCTACAAGAAGTTTTATAATCTGAGAGTGCTATTTTGATTAAATAATTTGACAGAAATCCTATGCAAGGAAATCCTGATAAATTTCAGTCTATTCTATATTGTAATATTAAATCTTTTAACAATGAAAACACAGAAATACCATGCGAAGATAGTGTAAAACTTTTAGGAATAGAAATTGACTCATTGTTAAACTTTGATGCTCATGTTGCAACTATCTGCAAAAAAAAAAAAAAAAACCAGCAAGACAAATAATTAATGTTTTATCTAGATTGTCTACTTATTTATAAATGTGTGTGTCCGTTCAAGTTTTAACTACTGCCTTTTGTAGCCAACAAAATACTGAAAAGTTAGAAAAAATACAGTACAGAGCCTTGCAATTTGTTTTTAATGATTTTAATTCCAGTTACAAAGAACTTTTAGAAAAAAAGTAAATATGCCAGCCCTACATATTGGGCGCCTAAAGCAACTAGCTTTTGAAGTATTCAAACATAAAATTTCACCAATATACATTCAAGAACTTGTCTCTGTTAAATCTAAAAATTATTACTTCAGAAATAGCAACATAGTTATGCTTTACGTACCAAGTAAATCTCAGCAACTTATGGTAAGAAGAGTTTCAGCTTTAAAGCCGTCCAGGTATGGAAGTCTACCAAATAAATTTTGTACAACTACGGATTTTAAAGAATTCAAAAGACTGATCCACATACCTATATAATAAGTGGCTACAAATGCAAATGTTTCATGTGTGCTTGCAAGCTTTACTCCTCTGCTTTTATCGTTATGTGTATGACTTTGCTTTATTTCGTTTGGTTTTTGTATGCATAGATTAGCTTTTTTGTTTTATTTGTGCCTTTCATGTGTATGTCATTGCTTATTTTGTTTACATACCATATTATGTTCATGCATTATGTATGTATTGTCATTTTGTGAGGAAGTTGCTGACAAGTTCTTCCCAAATATAATTTTAGGAGATAATGTTCTTAATTTTTTCGGTTGCACTTTTGTGTTTCTTTTGTATCTCAGTTTTATTTTTCCTTTTTTTGTGGCAGTTTTTAGACCCACATTGTAGGCCAGAATCAGAAATCTCCACACATTTTAATATTTTAGAATCTCTTCTTAAATTACATTTTAAATTGTTCTATTTATTAATATATTTTCCGAAATATTTAACTTGTCTTTTAATTCATTGAATGCACATGTGTTTCTTATACCCTGATTTCCAATACAATGTTTAATGTGCCAATATCTTTTTATTTCTCTCCTTCTGTTTGCATAATCTACGTTATGCCGGAAAATCAGCTTGTGTTGTTTTGTGTATCAAAACCGACAATTAATACAGATTATCTTATCTTACCTTACCTTGATAACTGGAGGAACGCATGCCGTCCCGTCGAGTAGTTTTCTCCCTAATTTACCTGCTGCACCAAGAAGTCACTAATTAAAGTGGCCAAACCCTTCAATGGATTAAGAGCTTCCTCAATAACCGCTCTCAATCTGTCATCCTAGACGGCACAACTTCTGAGCCAATATCCGTCCCCTCTGGAGTTCCGCAGGGGTCAGTGCTCGGACCCCTGCTCTTCCTTGTATACATTATTGACCTACCACAAAATATAAAGTCCAAAGTCAGCCTATTTGCAGATGACACTGCAATTTATATGTCACTAACTTCTGTCAAACAATCTAAAACCCTTCAAAATGATCTTAACACACTAGAAATGTGGGAGTTGGACTGGTATATGGAATTCAATCCCACCAAGTGTTAAGTTAATACCTAAAGCGCGGGTCGAAATGTGCATAGGGCGAAATTTAGTATATGACACAGAATGAATGATTCACAAATATATGGGTGGCAGGGAAGTTTGTTTTATTATAAAACGTATGTTAAATGAAAAATAATCACATGGTCAACAATATCAGTTGTTTCAGAGAACAATAAAAATAATTCAATCTGCGCTTTGTTCAACTTAAAGTGATATCTGATGATATGGGTCGAACATTATTGTGTACCAAGGACAAGACATTGAAACAGAAATAAACAAAGCAATACCAACAATGAAATATAAATACAGTACTGTACAATGTGTATAACAGGGAAAACCAAAAATGATTCTTGGTTACCTTGTAGTTGTAATCGGTGAAACCGTTCACTGGGCCTTGACATGCAGCGTCCTCGATAAATGGCGGGTGATTTTGATCACGTGAGTTCCTTGTCGGGAATGTACGTAAATTGTATCTTTTTTTTTAAAGAAATTTATTTTTAGGTAAATATATATGTAATCGTTCGTAAATAAGAAAGTTGTCAATGAAATAACATCAGAAATTTGAAAATCAAACTACAAACTCTTATATCGAATTCCGTATGTTTCCGTAAATATCTGTACTTTTCCGTAATATGCATATGATTATCTTCCATAATAAGCTAACAGCGCAGTAATTTCTAAAACAGAAAAAATTGTGTAATGCAGCCCGTAAGCTATAGACCTTTCTGCAATCGTTTGAAGTTGTATGTACTTTTTTTATTTGTAATATGTTATCGTATGTGACATTCAAACAAAAGATTGATCTGGTCTGTCTTGCACTACTTTCCCAAAGCGCATGTTTACAGTTGTTATTCGCACATAGCACAGTTAAATTGTCAGCAGTGTTTGAAATGTGGTATGCTAACTTAGGCCTAGGGGACTTTCAGTCCCCAGACTAAAAACTCAAATAGAAATATTGTTCTTGGCAATAACTCTATAATTAGTCAAGATAGAGTTATGGTTCCTGTGCACTGCACTTCCTCTCAATGTACTCGACCAATGTATGATGTTAAACTGAATTAAAACCAGTAGTTTTCAAGTTATGCTCCGGACAAGGAAAAGTAACAAAGGGCAATAACTCTGTAATTACTCGAGATATAGTTATGGTTCTTGTGCACTGCACTTCCTCTCAATGTGCTTGATCATTGTATGAAGTTGTATTGAATTGCCACCTGTAGTTTTCAAGCTATGGTCCGGACAAGGAAAAGTAACAAAGGGCAATAACTCTGTAATAAGTCAAGATAGAGTTATGGTTTCTGTGCACTGCACTTCCTCTCAATGTGCTAGACCATTGTATGAAGTTGTATTGAATTCCAACCAGTAGTTTTCAAGTTATGCTCCGGTCAAGGAAAAGTAACAAAGGGCAATAACTCTGTAATGGGTCAAGGTAGAGTTATGGTTCCTGTGCACTGCACTTCCTCTCAATGTACTTGACCATTGTATGAAGTTGTATTGAATTCCAACCAGTAGTTTTCAAGTTATGCTCCAGACAAGGAAAAATATAAATGTTGTATAAATGCAATAATGTGACCTACCATTCCAAGCCTAACATTAGTAATTTTCTCAAGAAGTTTTCTCCGTTTTGCCTCAAGATCGAGTTATGGTTCTTGTACACTGCACTTCCTCTCAATGTACTTGACCATTGTATGAAGTTGTATTGAATTCCAACTAGTAGTTTTCAAGTTAAGCTCCGGACAAGGAAATGTAGCAAAGGGCAATAACTCTGTAATTACTCAAGATAGAGTTATGGGTACTGTGCACTGCACTTCCTCTTATTGTGCTTTACCATTCTATGAAGTTGTATTGAATTCCAACCAGTAGTTTTCAAGTTATGCTCCGGACAAGGAAAAGTAACAAAGGGCAATAACTCTGTAATTACTCGAGAGAGTTATGGTTCTTGTACACTGCACTTCCTCTTATTGTGCTTGACCATTCTATGAAGTTGTATTGAATTGCCACCTGTAGTTGTCAAGTTATGCTCCGGACAAGGAAAAGTAACAAAGGGCAATAACTCTGTAATTACTTGAGATAGAGTTATGGTTCTTGTACACTGCACTTCCTCTTATTGTGCTTGACCATTCTATGAAGTTGTATTGAATTGCCACCTGTAGTTGCCAAGTTATGCTCTGGACAAGGAAAAGTAACAAAGGGCAATAACTCTGTAATTACTCGAGATAGTTATGGTTCTTGTGCACTGCACTTCCTCTCAATGTTCTTGATCATTGTATGAAGTTGTATTGAATTGCCACCTGTAGTTTTCAAGTTATGCTCCGGACATGGAAAAGTAACAAAGGGCAATAACTCTGTAATTACTCAAGATAGAGTTATGGTTCTTGTGCACTGCACTTTTTCTCAATGTGCTTGATCATTGTATGAAGTTGTATTGAATTCCAACTAGTAGTTTTCAAGTTATGCTCCAAACAAGGAAAATGCAACAGACCGCCTGACCGACCAACCACCGGGTGAGTCCTATATACCCCCCAAATTTCGTTTCGGGGGTATAAATATGTTTGTACGAGTAGAATAGGTTGTTATTGTCTCGATTTATTCAACAGTACAGTCAAATTTTTATATACAAGCAATTTCCAACTTCAACATTTGAACAAATACATTCAATAGCTACTACAACCCCAGACACAATAATTAACCCCTTCTCAGACATCTGCACGTGATGAAATATGAATTATACCGAAAAGACAGAAATATTGCGAGCCGGCTGCCCCAACCTACTCCAATTATTCATCTTTTTTACACTCGTTTTTTAGGGGGAGGAGGTAGAGAATCCAGATGCAAACAGTATATATGAAATGTATCTTTCACCACCTGACTTCTTGGTAAATACATTAATAATTACTAATAGATCTATCGTTATCCTTCAAATTCAGTAAAAAGAAAAATTAGCTGGCAAAGACAAAACCTTTTTCTTCAGTAGCTAACCTCAAAGTGCCAGATATCGTATCATGTATTAGGGTATGTTGGTACGGTATATCACGCTAGGCGTCCGGAACTATTTTCGACTGCTGAAACTCCCTCCCACGTAATTTTAACACAACACACGTGTTCCATGGTCCTTGCATATTTACCTTCTATTTTGTCACCAATTTTTCTTCCACAAAACTAGTTAAATTTTCCCCAAATAAGTCTTGTAAAATTCACCATCCACCTCAAAAGTAAAAGTTCTATCAACATGTTTGGAATTCTGGAATATTGTTTTTTTCCATTTTCTCCAACAAGAGGCTCTGAGTAAGTTTTGTTATCAAACAGGAGGGCCATGATGGCCCTTTATCGCTCACCCGAGTACAACTGCTTTTAACAAAGTTGCTAGAAATCATCGAAACAACCTTTCTGACATATTTCCAGGATATTTGGGCTGAAAATGTTACCTCTAGAGTGTTAACAAGGTTTTTCCATATTTGGGCTCTGTGACCTAGTTTTTGACCCCAGATGACCCATATTCGAACTTGAGCTAGAAATCATCGAAACAACCTTTCTGACATATTTCCAGGACATTTGGGCTGAAAATTTAACCTCTAGAGTGTTAACAAGGTTTTTCCATATTTGTGCTCTGTGACCTAGTTTTGACCCCAGATGACCCATATTCGAACTTGAGCTAGAAATCAACCAAACAACCTTTCCGACAAATTGCCAGGATATTTGGACTGAAACAGTAGCCTCTAGAGCCTTAACAAGATTTTTCTATTTTTGGGTCATGTGACCTAGTTTTTCATCTGAGATGACCCATATTCGAACTCGTCCGAGTAATTACTGGGACAAACATCCTGACCAAGTTTCGTGACAATTGAGGCAAAAATGTGACCACTAGAGTGTTAACGAACTAAGTGTGGACGGACGACAGACGACGGACATTTATCGATCCTAATAGCTCACCCTGAGCCAGCTCAGGTGAGCTAAAAAACATTAACAAAGCGGTGACCATAACACTGTGACCATAACCCACTGACCCCAAAAACAGTAGGGATCAGTTTAGTCAGTAAGACCAATCACCATACGAAGTTTGAAGACTGTGGGTGATGCAGATATCAAGATATTAAGCAAAGACTTTCAAAGTTCGGGTCACTGTGACCTTGCTCTTTAAATGACTTACCAAAAAACAGTAGGAATTATCTACTCAGTAAGGCCAATCATTATATGAAGTACAACTGCAGCATTAAAAATTTTCCCCACAAAAAGGGGTGCCAGTGGCTTCCCCAATAAGACTGAAAATGCCATGATGGTGATTTCTAATCCCAGTATAATTCTTAAAAGAAACAATCAGTGGCTGGCGGAGACTTAATTCTAGTACTGTTACCACGCAGGAATGGTGATAAGATGGCCAGCTCCGTACGACCCCACATTATAGTTTATATTGTTCAGTTATAAATCACCATCTATCTTGATCATTTACAAGCACAACTATACAAATCTTTCACTGGTTGCACATGAAGATGGGAGTATCTGGCTCAAGTGTAACTGTTTTGCTGTAACAAGGCTCTGCCGAGTTACCGCCAAAACAACAGTTACCCGAGAGCCGGATATTCTCTTCCGCACATGCAACCAGTGATAGATTCTTTTTCTTGCTACCATATTCTTCTAACAGGATAAGCAATAAAATAAAACTAATGACTTATATTTACGCACTATTTTCTGGTAGTAATGTATGAATTTACACTTTCATTCATAAAAGTAGTTCGTTCTGACATCATTAGGTCGTCTTACAGGAAAGGGTGTAAGCAGGGATCACGCTAGCCCAGGCTCATAGGGAGAAGTGACTTCTCCCTCCAGAGACATTAGGGAGAAGTTTTTCAGAACAGGGAGAAGTTTGTACAACGCGTTGACAACATTAAATGTAAAATCAGTACATATGTATACCCTTGTCATACTAAAACAACTGCATCAAACAAACTTTTTTTATTCATAAAAAATTCTTTCTCATTAATAAACACTCTTGAGTGATTTTATTATGTTCTGTGGGTTCCTTGGAGCTTTTAACATTTTTACAGTGAAATGCGATGTGATTGCATAAAATATTTTATTAAAACTCTTTTTCCTACTGATTTTAATCGCCGATTAATGAATTGATTACCGAGAAAAAATGCAGCAGCAAACGGTCAACAACTAAACAAGCAGTGTCCGATACTGTTTGCATAAATAAAGTGTGTCAATACGATCAAAGAACTAACTGGCATCTTTACGGCCAGTTTAATTGTAAGCATGTGTAATTGGTCCTTATTGTTACCAATCAATGCTAATCCGATGATTTAATAATCGATGTTTACTCAACTATTAAATTGACAATAAACATTACACATGTCAAAACGCACATGTCAACCTTTACATCGCTATACTGTCTCGCCGATTTTGATTGGCTTACCGTTTTTTATTGACCAATGAAAGCTGATGTAACAAACGGTAGCGAGTAGGCGGTGCAGTATCGAGATTGACACTCGAAAACATTGTCATTGTTTACGAAATATAGAGCGACTTTGTTTTCGCTTTTTTATGCGATCACGGCGAAATGGCCGGGGATACGGCGACTATTTCGCCCACGTCGCCCTCAAACGTGATCCCTGGTAAGATGATTTTGAGCACTGGTAAAAACTGCAGATATAATAATCTGGTATGCAAGAATCACCGCCCTGTCATACATAGTTTGAAATTAAATAATATTATATACTAGTATATTTGCACAAATAAATCATGGCTATTTCAGTGTATTTCAAAGTGTTAGCAACTATGCTTGGGTTTTACTTCAAAAACCGAGCTGCACGTTTATATCGTGGTCTTTGAGGCAAACAAAAAATACAGTTTAGTTGTTTGTTAACCATAACAGAATAAATAGTTGTTTGTTACCCATAACAGAATAAATAGTTGTTTGGTAACCATAACTGAATAAATAGTTGTTTGGTAACCATAACTGAATAAATAGCTGTTGTTAACCACAACGGAATAAATAAGGTAATTGGTAAAATATTGTAGAAGACTGAAAAAGAATTTACTCTCTGTCGTGTAAGTCAGAAAGATCACTTGTAGCCGTTGTCTAAGAAATTTGAGAGAGCTCAATGCCAGGACGCTTCTGGCCAAGTATGATGTAATTCCATGAAGTGGTTTATGAGAAGTCATTTCAAGCAATTGTGGACAAGGTAAGGAGGGGGACAGACATCGGACATTCACTGATCCTTAAATCTCACCATGGAAACTTTGCAGTCAGCTGAGCTAAAAACTGTCCATTTATAAATGCATGTGAAGGTCTGTAACCATAAAAAGATGTACAATTCAAAAATAATGTTTAATGTTGGGGGAAATTCCCCTATTTTTAAATTTCTAGAAAAGACACTGTGAGCTTAGACATTTGGCAAGTAGCATAGTCTTTTGGCTCCAGACAAAGAATATGCAAATCATGACCCTTGGGTCAAAAGTTGCCTGTTTTTACACAGGCTTATAAGAATTTCTGTTTAAATTTTCTTGTCTCAAACCAAAAGACCTAGAGCTTAGATATTTGGCAGATAGCTTAACCTTCTATTCCTTTACCAAGCTCAAAACTATTTGAACAAATTAAAGAGAGCTTTCTGGCCAAGTTTGATGATGTTCAGATCCATGAAGTGGTGTATGAGAAGAAGTCACTTGAAACAATTGTTGACGACAGACATTCATCGATCCTAAAAGCTCACCTGAGCCATTGACACAGGTGAGCTATCAAGGTTGCATCCATGCACAAGAGAGAAATAAAACTGCTACTCTTTTTAAGTCAAGCTTGACACTGTCAAGACATGAATTCATAATGAAACTCCTTCTCTTTAGGCTCTACCCATGTAAAGCTTTTCATTTGTCAAGCTCCATACAAGTTATACATTATACATGAGTATATCGTGTACATGTACATATCACAGGCAACTGGAACAATCGTTTCCATTAAAAACCAATTAGTCAAGTCCTACTATCCTCATCAATGTCCATTTCAGTCACATTGCTAGTTGTTGTTGTTGTTGAGTCTTTACTTTTTGTCTTCTTTGTTTTTTTCTTTGTCTCGCCTTTGCTTGCATTTAGCTGTTCTTGAAGCATGTTAACATGTTCCAACTGAAATAAGACCAAAGTATTAGTAGTTTCGTGTATTATCACATTCACTGTTGCAATTATGTACCTATGACTTTTTTGTGTCGCCCTTTCGGAGAAAAGGCGATACAAAGGGGCCGCTTTGTCTGTCCGTCGGTCACACAAACTTAACGTTGGCCATAACTTTGCCATTTCTTAAGATTTCTTCATTAAACTTTACAATTGTATTGCTTATGACAAAAGAGTCATGATGCCCCCAAATTTTGTAGGTCAAGGTCATATTTGACAGAGTTATGCCCCTTTTTGTACTTAGATTTTGTCACGAAAACTTAACGTTGGCTATAACTTTGCCATTTCTTAAAATTTCTTCATCTAACTTTCAAATTGCATTGCTTATGACATTAGGGTCATGATGTCGCCAAATTTTGTAGGTCAAAGCCATATTTGACAGAGTTATGCCCCCTTTTATACTTAGATTTTTGCTATAACTTTGCCATTTCTTAAGATTTCTTTATCAAACTTTCAAAATGTATTGCTTATGTCAAAAGGGTTGTGATGCCGCCACATTTTGTAGGTCAAGGTCATATTTTACAGAGTTACTTCCCTTTTTGTACTTAGATTTTGTCACGAAAACTTAATGATGGCTATAACTTTGCTATTTCTTAACATTTCTTCACCAAACTTTCAAATTGTATTGCTTATGACAAACGTCATGATGCCGCCAAATTTTGTAGGTCAAGGTCATATTTGACAGAGTTATGCCCCTTTTTGTACTTAGATTTTGTCACAAAATTATTGGTTATTCTGACAAAGCGTAAGAGGGCAACACAAGTGTTCTACTGAACACCCATCTAGTTTTATTTACACATGAATACAGAATTATGCATTTCTATTTCCCCAAGGCTTCGACATTGTCATAACGAGGATAATGTCACTCCTCGCTGATATTACAGTTATCCATACGTAAGTACATGTACATGTATGGAAGTAACAAGGTCAAAATTATTTTTGAAGCAAAACTTACCAGTTTTGGACTTTTTCGGATTAACATTTTCACGTCGTCAGCATTTATTGTAGTTCTTTTTGCATGCCTGAAAGGAAGATACCACTTTCTACACTTTATCTCTTACCCTGTTAAAACTGTAAAATGAACTTGTCCGTATTTCAATTTGCACAGAACAATAAAAATGTAAAAAAACGTGGCCAATGAACATAACTGAGTAGCGACATGTGCACATTGTGATCAGACTGCACAGATCTGCTCGCCGATACTGATGTGCACCAGTGGCAAAGGCAGAATCATCTACAGTCAGCAATGTTAAGAGTTATTGAATGGTTTAAGTATATACACATGATACAAGTGCCAAGGTACAACAAATGAGGCTGTTGCTCAACTAAAGCAAATATTACAAACAGACTGAACTATAGTTGAAGCTAGGAGGTGGATCTTCACCATTCACCCTTAAACTAACAGTGTCTATTACAAACATACTGTGAAAACAATACATTAGTCAGCTGGGTTAGAGTTATTGAAATTTGAAAACTTAAATATGTAAACAAGTGCCAAGGTACAACAAGTGGTGTTGTTGCTCAATTACAAACAGACTGAACTATAGCTGAAGCTAGTAGATAAACCTTTAACAGACTGAACTATAGTTGAAGCTAGTAGATAAACCTTTAACAGACTGAACTATAGCTGAGGCTAGTAGATAAACCTTTAACAGACTGAACTATAGTTGAGGCCAGTAGATAAACCTTTAACAGACTGAACTATAGTTGAAGCCAGTAGATAAACCTTTAACAGACTGAACTATAGTTGAAGCCAGTAGATAAACCTTTAACAGACTGAACTATAGTTGAAGCTAGTAGATAAACCTTTAACAGACTGAACTATAGTTGAAGCTAGTAGATAAACCTTTAACAGACTGAACTATAGTTGAAGCTAGTAGATAGACCTTTACCATACTGAACTATAGTTGAGGCCAGTAGATAAACCTTTAACAGACTGAACTATAGTTGAAGCCAGTAGATAAACCTTTAACAGACTGAACTATAGTTGAAGCCAGTAGATAAACCTTTAACAGACTGAACTATAGTTGAAGTTAGTAGATAAACCTTTAACAGACTGAACTATAGTTGAAGCTAGTAGATAAACCTTTAACAGACTGAACTATAGTTGAAGCTAGTAGATAGACCTTTACCATACTGAACTATAATTGAAGCTAGTAGATAAACCTTTAACAGACTGAACTATAGTTGAAGCTAGTAGATAAACCTGTAACAGACTGAACTATAGTTGAAGCTAGTAGATAAACCTTTAACAGACTGAACTATAGTTGAAGCTAGTAGATAAACCTTTAACAGACTGAACTATAGTTGAAGCTAGTAGATAAACCTTTAACAGACTGAACTATAGTTGAAGCTAGTAGATAGACCTTTACCAGACTGAACTATAGTTGAAGCTAGTAGATAAACCTTTACCAGACTGAACTATAGTTGAAGCTAGTAGATAAACCTTTAACAGACTGAACTATAGTTGAAGCTAGTAGATAAACCTTTAACAGACTGAACTATAGTTGAAGCTAGTAGATAAACCTTTAACAGACTGAACTATAGTTGAAGCTAGTAGATAAACCTTTACCAGACTGAACTATAGTTAAAGCTAGTAGATAAACCTTTAACAGACTGAACTATAGTTGAAGCTAGTAGATAAACCTTTACCAGACTGAACTATAGTTGAAGCTAGTAGATAAACCTTTAACAGACTGAACTATAGTTGAAGCTAGTAGATAAACCTTTAACAGACTGAACTATAGTTGAAGCTAGTAGATAAACCTTTAACAGACTGAACTATAGTTGAAGCTAGTAGATAAACCTTTAACAGACTGAACTATAGTTGAAGCTAGTAGATAAACCTTTAACAGACTGAACTATAGTTGAAGCTAGTAGATAAACCTTTACCAGACTGAACTATAGTTGAAGCTAGTAGATAAACCTTTACCAGACTGAACTATAGTTGAAGCTAGTAGATAAACCTTTAACAGACTGAACTATAGTTGAAGCTAGTAGATAAACCTTTAACAGACTGAACTATAGTTGAAGCTAGTAGATAAACCTTTAACAGACTGAACTATAGTTGAAGCTAGTAGATAAACCTTTACCAGACTGAACTATAGTTAAAGCTAGTAGATAAACCTTTAACAGACTGAACTATAGTTGAAGCTAGTAGATAAACCTTTACCAGACTGAACTATAGTTGAAGCTAGTAGATAAACCTTTAACAGACTGACTATAATACTGTAAAGGCAATTAATGTATATTAAGGTCTCATCTTTATTCTCAACCATGTAAACTGTAATTTTAATTCTTTAGTTGTACACATTATTTACTTGTAGGTAATAGAGTTCAATTGACGGTTCATGATTTTTATTTTAGTTTATTAGAAAATGATATACTTTAAAACCTGCCCTTATTAATTAAAACGTACAAAAAAAAAATTTCTGGAACTAATAAAAACCAATTTTACTTTGCAAATAACTCGAGATCTGTAGCCCAAGTTTCAAATCTTTTCCATGTTGCTTCAGAGATGGCTGCCACTACCATTCTGTTCAGTTCTACATCCTTTCCATCAACACTTTCTTTACATATCCTCAGCGTTGTGTGGTGAACAGCTGCTTTCAATCTCTGAATAATTTACAAAAGTGGCTTTGATGTTTTATTATATTTCCATTTTGCATAAACCCAATAGATTCTACCGTGACTGTCAAAGAATAAAATCTAGGATTAACTTAAGAGCACTAATTTCATAACTTAAGTTTCATTATGCTCAATCACTTAACACCAGTTGACGGTTTGCCCCACCAAGGAAGTAAAACAAAAGGCTAGTGGTGTTCCTTAGGTTAAAATGGCGCAAACTAGTGATGCAACATCAGTTTGAAATCATTATCGATTATCAGTTGGAATCAGTTGAAATGCCAATGTGATTTTGTCCTGGGTCATTCAGGTTTAATCATGTACCTCTGCATGCCTACTGCTATATGAATTACAGTTTAGTGAATACAGCAAGGTGTTCTAGTAGCTTTGCTACTCTTGGGACATTTTTACTGCTTATTTCAGGGGTTCCATCAAGGTTTCATTTTCAGAAGTTCCATACTTTCTCATGTGGGCTAGGTCTGAAAATCAGCATATATACAGGATTCCATTACCTTCAAACTCTAAGTGTGACCTTGACCTTTGAGGTAGGGACGTGGGTCTTGCACGCGACACGTCGTCTTGATGTGCTAGGCATTTGTGCCAAGTTATTTTATAATCCTTCAATGCATGACAAAGTAACAGTCCGGACACGAATGTGTGCATATATACAGGATTCCAGTGTGACCTTGACCTTTGAGCTAGGGACGTGGGTCTTGCACGCAACACGTCATCTTGATGTGCTAGACATTTGTGCCAAGTTATTTTTAAATCCTTCAATGCATGACAAAGTTATAGTCCGGACACGAATGTGTGCATATATAGAGAATTCCATTACCTTCAAACTCTAAGTGTGACCTTGACCTTTGAGGTAGGGACGTGGGTCTTGCACATGACAAGTCGTCTTGGTGTGCTAGACATTTGTGCCAAGTTATTTTATAATCCTTCAATGCATGACAAAGTTACAGTCCGGACACGAATGTGTGCATATATACAGGATTCCAGTGTGACCTTGACCTTTGAGCTAGGGATGTGGGTCTTGCACGCGACACATCATCTTGACCTGCTAGACATTTGTGCCAAGTTATTTTTAAATCCTTCAATGCATGACAAAGTTACAGTCTAGACACGAATGTGTGCATATATTGAGGATTCCATTACCTTCAAACTCTAAGTGTGACCTTGACCTTTGAGGTAGGGACATGGGTCTTGCACGTGACACGTCGTCTTGGTGTGCTAGACATTTGTGCCGAGTTATTCTAAATCCTTCAATACATGACAAAGTTACAGTCCGGACACGAATTTGTAAGTGGGGATGCACAGACAGACAGATGGTGCAATTTTAATATGCCACTCTTTGGGGGCATAAAAATAATCAGGTGGATTTCGTCCGCTTGAGTTCGCGCAGAAACCAACAACTGCGTAATTAATGACAGAAGTCTGTAAAATTCTCCTAATATTATCAATGATGTCAGCCCAGATGTTTCTTACCTGATGGTAAATAATTTTCTAGATAACTACACAAGAGAGTCAGTATATAAAATTCAATTAATATAACATATATTCTACTCGGAAAATGAATTAATACATTGAAAGCTTGTTTTCAGATTCCAATTATATAATTGTTACACCTTTGTACTATGTATGTTTATACAATGTATTTTTTCGAGAATAAATGTTGTTTAAACTAACATAATTATAAGAATATATCAGATTTATCAATGTAAACTATGTCTTTACATGTTTTTCTATCATCAAAGAATTAAGTCTTACCAGTACCCCGTCTATTTCTAAAATGTACTCTTCCACTCATCAATTAGGACAGTATTATTACTAATTTATCCAGGTACATGTGTATTCAGTGAAAATGCATTGACCTAGTATATGTATCAAACAGTGCTGATCATGTTTAGACTGCATGGATGTCATCATAATTATAATGGACATAAAAATTACAGGACAAGGGGAGCAACTCAATACTAGTATTTAAGTTAACTGATATTTAGGTTGTCTCCCTTCTAATTTTAAAATAAAAAGATCTTAATTTTGTTAATAAAAAAAGTTCACTATTAAATTGACATCTAATCTTTCATTTAATCACAAAAACCATCATATCAGTCATTAAATACAAAGTCTGATAACTGTCAATGTAAGCTGCCATTTTGATCACCATCATCATCATCTTTGATAATGGCTAACTGATATAACTGACTACATGTATTATGGCCATGCGTGGGGAGTTAGAAAAAGTTAAAAGATTGCCAAATCTCCTAGGTTACTCAGTCCACCCAGAAGGTTTTTTGACAATATGATAAAAAAAAGTGCAAAAAGCCTCGCTCAGCCTTAAATACCTACAATAGTGCAAATCTACAATTGTGTACCATTGAACATACTTTTGGACAAATTTTGTTTTATTTAAAACTGTTTGATTCGCTAAAATCGGAGAAACATTAGGCCAGAGTTTTTTTATTTTTTGTTTTACGGGAATTTTTTCAAAAATAAGCGCCAGGAGGAGGGAATAAAAATAAGAAAAAGATGTCGAAAAATGAGCGTCGAGAAAAAAGAATAAAAATAAGATGGATTTTCCACATTTTTTTCTTTTTTTTTTTGGAAACCTTTATAGAATGTATGTTTTGAAGTTCAAACAGTGCACACTTGTTTTGTACTTACTGCCTGTTGTATAATAGTTCTGTATTATAAAGGCAAAACAAGCTGTCATTTTCACAAGATGATTATTAGTGACATGGTTGAGTGTGAGCTTGTCATGCCAAAGGTACTGGGTTCAATTCTCGGTTTGGCCTAAAGGTTGTTCTCCTCTCGGTTACTTCAATGGCGACGAGGATAAGTTCTGATAACTCGGTGACTGGGAATAGGCCACCAGGGGAGCAATAATGGGCTAGAAACTGCAAGGATGTACAGTTGATGTCCGGCGCCATAACATAAAGAGGGGAAGAATGTAGTGATATAGGCCACTTCAAACAGCCTCGCTGTTGGGATACCTCTTTAGCGACATGACTGTGTGTGCACCTTTCATGCCAAAGATACTGGGTTTCGATTCCCGGTTGGGTCTAAAGATTTAACTCTGTCATGCATTGAAGGATCTTAAAATAACTTGGCACAAATGTCTAGCACATCAAGACGACGTGTCGCGTGCAAGACCCACGTCCCTACCTCAAAGGTCAAGGTCACACTTAGAGTTTGAAGGTAATGGAATCCTGTATATATGCACACATTCGTGTCCGGACTGTAACTTTGTCATGCATTGAAGGATTTTAAAATAACTTGGCACAAATGTCTAGCACATCAAGCCGATGTGTCGCATGGATTTTAAAATTACATACCACAATTATTGAGCACATGGAGAGGACAAAGACTGTGAGACACCTCTTTCGGGGGCATTCGTCACTTGTGAGGGACAGCTCTTGTTTTTCTCTTGGTTACTTTAGACATATTATTTAAATATGTGTGGTTCAGGTAACATTGGTCAAAGAAATAGGGTAGATAGGTCGGTCTTTTTTTCCAGACGCAAGTTGTTACAGACGTACAGTACAGGCCTGGAGGATTCTGCAAAAAACGCGAACTCCACACTTCGCGAGAGTAACTCGGAGACAAATAACGTGACTTCGAGTGAGCTTGGGAGTGCATGAAGTGACTTCGCGTACGGAGAAATATCGCGTCACTTCGCGGGAGTAAAATCGCATCACTTCGCGTGATTTTACAGGTAAATAAATGGGTTTACAGGACATAAAAATCAAATTTATTATAGCCGGTAGAAATGTGTCTACACGTGAAATGTTTTTGAGTTGTATGCATGTAACATTCAAAAATATTTGCCGACCGACGTACATTTGTATAGCGTGTTCAATATATTTTATCAACAAAAATAAAACTTACTCATAACATTATCTATTCCAAACTATTATTTCTATAATCCAAAATTATCAGACTATTGTCAAGAATTACTTTTTCATGTCTCAAACTGTCAAATATCTCAATCTGTTTGATGCCACGTGCTTCACTAAGATCAAACAAACTCACATGTACAATGTACGTCGGCGTTTGTTCTTTGATCTCGTTGACACCTGCGGCTTTATCTTTATGAATAAAAGAGGTTGCAGTAAAAATAAATATTTCGGCAAAAGTTATTCATTAAAATAAATAGCAGAAAATTGTTACTGGAAAAGCGTTGGCTTTGACAGTTGATGAAACAATTAATGACAAAAAAACGGACACGCTGGAACGCCACGATTTTCTTTAAAACAGAACGTTTTGATTTAAATACAGAACAATTGGAAATGTTAATTGATAAATACTTTTTGCATTCACAACTCAGTCAGCGGTGTCACACAGCTTGGATTTGCCAACAATTTCATAATTGACTGGATTAGTACGACAGGCCATATTCTTCACACCTATCGCGAGTGACAATGCTAAGGGACAGCGGATTTTTAACGGAAATAAATATTTAAATCAACATAAAGGTGATAAATATTTTAGGTTCTGACAAAGAAATAACTCAATACTTTTTGAAACAATAAAAAAAAACAACATAACGCTGTGATAGTATACAGTAGCGGCGATTCTCAACGAAAAACGTCGACGGCGATGTCTGATTCGATCTTTGTGATTCAATGGATCTAAAATCAACAGGTTGCTTTTACAGGTGTGTTTTACCAATATTTTAATTAATAAATACTCGCGCGAAGTCACTCCAAAATACTCGGAGAAACGCCGTTGTGAAATTAGCGTTAGGTTAGATAACACTAAATTTTATTTTCTTTCGGAGATAGAATCAACGGGCGGCGGAAAAAATAAAAATAAAGTTAAGAATTCGAATCTTTTTCTTATTTGGGTTTTGCAGTATTTAGGTACGGCGCTCCCGTAAAACGAAAAATAAAAAAACTCTGGCCTTAATGTACAAAAATAAGTTCACAAAACCATTTTAACATGAACTTGTTTACAACATGTATTTTTAATCAAAAAACAAATTTCATCTTTCATAAACAGAGTTACTGAAAGTTGTCCTATGAGTTTGTGTTTCTTATTTGATGACGTCATAGTGAGGCGTCGCAAGGTCGAATGGTAATTTATTTTCCCAAAATGGTATCTGTTGCTTACTGACCTCTCGGATGTTGCTAAACTTAGTTGTTTTAATGAATATTTTTATAAAAACAAACATGGAAAATGAGAACCCGTCTTGAAGATTGTCTTGCTGGTTGAAATAAAGTCTTCATATTGGGGTTCAACACGGTGAATCTCGGAGTATTTTAGATGTTCCCGTATTTAATTTTGCAGATCAGGGCCAGAGCCGGATAATATATACCTAATCAAGGAAATTAGGACAAATGTTTTGTAAATTAATACCGGAAAAAACACAAAGTACATGTATCAAAATATTTAGTTTCATTAATGAATAATTGAAAATTAATTGTTTGTTTAATAAAAAAAACCCTCGAGTGCCCCTGATGCTGAGCAAGCGCATTCATCACCAGGTCATGTGACGAAAACTCCAGGTAATGGCTAAACAACTTTTGAATGAAAGATTCCCTGGATATTTCGTAAATTTGTGGTTACCATGCAAAACTAGTAACTAAAGTTTTTGCCAAATAGCTTTACTTCTATGTGCAAGGATATACCTGCATAGAATTAGGACACATGCTGTACAAGTACTTAGCAGTAAATGACGTCATATTTAAAAACACAAACTCATAGGTACACACAAACTTGTAGGATTCAATGCTACTTTGGAGCTAGCCTCATTATTTCCACTTCGAAGGCAGACCGATTTTACAGGTTGACATTTTAGAGTTGTCGGCCTTCTACGTCTCACTTTGATGTGCAAATACCTGAGAACACATCCCCAACAAAATTCTCTTGGGCACTTATAAACGCAATAAAATTCAATATTTAAACAAAAATGTATACACAAATAAAAAAAACCAAACAAACAGAGGATACAGGGCACACACTGGACTGAAAAAAGTTGGAGCCACTTTTTTTCGGAGTGATATGGGGGGAATCCACTCCTACGTCAATAACTTGTGTACTCATTCGATCACATTCCGTGGAGCTGTATAGGTAGGTCACGGGAAAATTTCTGTAGACACTCAATGATGTAACACTTCTTTTTGCATAAAGGATGTCTTTTCACACCATTCTCGTAAGACATGCCTGTACAGATCTATTTAAATATGTCCATTTTACATTGACACCATAAGAATGGGATTGTAATATCGTTTTGTTTCGTGCGATCGTATTCGATTCAGTTTCGGAAAGTACCTGTATTTCCGTTTGTTATGAATTTTGTTACACAAAACATCAAGGCTTTACTATGGACGATAAACAGCATTGAGATGTACATGTATTTATTTAATTACTTATCTTTAAAGATGCAACTCACAAAGGTCGGGTAGTACACTTACCAGTGATTTTTTTACTTTTTTTGGCAACAGCCCATGCCTTTCAAATTGGGAATTTTTAGCGCGATAAACCTCAAAATTGGGAAAAATTAACAAAACTTAATAAAAAAAATCATTTTGAAAAGTTTTATTTTAAGGTAAATTTATTTCATTTAAATGTCCTTGCTTAGGGTCACCATGAGCTTCTGTTGATTTCTGAGGGTCATTTTGTGGGGACTCAGATTATTTGGACAGATCACTTTGCTTTTCTGACGTTTGATTTGAATTTGATTTCTCTTTAACTTTACCAAAAGATGTTTGAATGTCCGGAGTGCCAATGGCGTGTTTGAGTTTTATTTTCTTATTATAATACTTGGAATCATGCGACATTTTTCGATAATTTAGGTAATTTTCTAACAATTTTTTTCCGACTCATTTTGATGCATGAAAAAGCGTTTAGCGACTGTGATGAAAGTCATACTAAATGCCGTACTATGCCGTGACCCTTTTTATGTAAAAAACGCGTGTCGAATTGGCAACAAAATTCTGCGAATAAACCATAATTAGAGTCGGAATTTCATGATTATTTGCATTATTTTAGTTAAACTTTCACAAGAAATCAATCTAATTGGGAAAAATCTTCTCGTTTTGGGGAATTTTTAAGCCTTTTATTGGGAATTTTGACCATTTTTGTCAATTGGGAAGACGCCGAATTTCTGAGTCAAATCAGGGCAAAAAAATCACTGCTTACTGACGTTGTATTTATCGATCGAAACCTGGCTACTGAGGTATATGGTACACCCCTATTTTTAGCAGTTATTTATAATAGAATATTCCACTTAAAGTTGTATCGGATTTTATGTAGTGTAAAGCGTCTGTGTATGATAGTATACTTTAGCGAAATGCAACAGGATAACGGCCACGGCTGTAATTTGGCATTTAAGTGTGAACCTTTCACAGATCTGATATTTTATAACTCCTCTACGCCTAATTTTAGTGTGCTCCATATTAGGCAGAAAGTGTAGTTTCAATATTAGGTACAGCCCGCACATCAGGGATCAGGAAAACCGAAAATTTGCCGGTCTGGACCGATTTTCAACTTGCTGGACCGATTCACGTAACCAAAAGTTGCTTAAAAATCGGTCCGAGATTTTTTTTAAAAAAGCCATAAAATCGCTCAAATATGACAAAAGAAGTTGCTTGTGTAATTACACATATCATCTGTGTTATTAGCACCTATGTAATACCCCAATAAACGTGTCATGTTAATAACCCGCGGCGGTCTTCACCTAATTGGTCCAACACACCAATTCTACAATACCTCGGGCATCGCTAACACCTTATTGAAAGGATTTTATTAATGTTAGCAGCTCCGATTGACTTTATGCCGCTAATCATTACCTACACTTTGAAATGCCTTCAATGCCTTTCGATTTATTGTTGAAATGGCACAAAGCAACATATTTGCGATGTACAAAAAAATCAAATGACCGAAATGGCAAACCGGCTCATGGTAATCGGGAGAATAATAACTGGAACCCGAAAGAAACAAATAACCGGACTGGCAACCGGTAGTCAATGTTTCCGAAAGTCGGAAGGGCAAGCCGACAGATAATGTTAATCGGAATGGCAACCCGAGAACATAAAAAAATATTCAAAACGAAACCATACGACAAATACCTAACACATGGATTATTACAAAACTTTGTGGGGGTGACTTTGAACGTAATCAGTTCTAATCGAAATTGAACACACTTTCAATGATAAAATCACATGGAAATTATTATATTTATTTATCAAAACTGGCTTGATATTTTTCTTATTACTTAAAAATTCCGTTTCTTATTTTTTTATGGCGAAAACGATGTAAAGTTTATCCTTTCGAAAATGGAACGCTCCACGTGATCGGCGCATTTATTTTTTCGACTCGTGAGATTTACTAATCAATAATGAAAGAAGATAAACATTTTCGTTTTGGGAAACATTTTGGAATCAAAAGGAGGGAATGAAACTGGTTGAAAAATATATAAATTACAAAAAAAAATAATCTTTTTTTGTGTGATTTTTTTACGTTTTTGTGATTTTTTGGGGGGCGGCGGGGATTTGACGATGTACCCTCGGCTTGTCCGGACCGATTGAGATTTCAAAATTTCCTGATCCCTGCCGCACATAATATACAATTTACCTAGTTCAAATAACAATTTTTCACTCTAAAATGAAGAATTAAATATGTCTTTAAATGAAAACATAAGATTTTATGAAAAATCTCACAACTTCATAAAACTTTGAATGTTTAAACCTAAACATGTGAGTTTACACATACGGCATAATATGCCAGTAATTTTTATATTTCACCAAATTACTTCCCTTGAATCAAAGAGTCAAATCATCCCGATATACTAGTGTACAGTTTGAAAATGTTATCAATACCTTTTTATTGCATGTTGAAATGTATTTTAACATGATTTTCTAATTTCTAAGAAAAATTGAAGTAATATTTTCACGCGGAAATCAGAAGTTGACAGTCGTCACATGACCCCCACGTGACTTTGTTGACAACATATGTCAAGGTCGCGAGGGTATCAAGTCTTTTCACCCCCTAGACATTTCACCCCTAGTCATTTCACATCCCATTGCTAATATATTGATTAATTATGTGTGCAATGTGCTCTTGTTTTATTTGATTCTAATGGTTGATTGCGGACTTCAAACATCAAGAGAAACAGAAAAAAATATGTACAAAGTAAATACATGTGATGAATAAATGGAAACAGTTAAAGAAATAGACAAAAATAATTAATATCCTAGCGTTACCAGTTCCCGTCAATTTAACAAACAAACTCCAAACAACAACATCACTTAGGTAACAATACACTTACATTTTCTTTCAAATGATTGAAAACATCTTATTTAAAAAATAAGACTGTCAAAACCTTGTACAAATCAAGTTTTAGATCTGGAGCCCATGATTTGTAAATGCATGTATATTATCAGTTTACAAAATGGCGCCACCTGTTCCCGTACTATTTATAGACCTGTAAAATGCTATACCATACGGTACCGGAAATGCAAATTATGTTCCGGTACAAAGACACTATTTAACCGCGAAATGTTTGGTCAATGAAAATTGTTTTTTTGTAACAAACATTTCATGTATATTTTACATGTAACATTTACATTAAAATTCTGTTGTTTTTTTCATTGGCTCTATCCAGACTTGACAGTATCAACTGTAACTATGTTGCCAACTCTATAACGTAAGGTTGTAGTTGGAACACCATGCAATTTAGCAGCCATATACCCTGAGACACCCTTCTCTTTCATCATTGTATATGCATTTGTCATGCTTATGGGGGAATACTGACGTAAGATTGCATTTTTACAAGTAGGCTGAAACTGAAAACTAAATTGAAATTGCCAAAATAAATACATGTGATAAGGGATAGTACCCAACAGAACACCCGTTTAAGACAAGAAACAGTGCGTTATAACCCCGGTATAGTAGTGGTTTTTACTTGACAGGAAGTAGTCATAATTTAGGTCATGACTGATGTAGACGGACTAGATAATACCTTGAATTTCATAAAATACTGGCATGTTATCGAATGGAATAAATAGTTGTTAGTAAAAATAGGTAATTTTACATCAGTTGGTGTATTTCTTATAATAAATTTACATCGATGCACAATATACTTGTCAGTTTCTTCCGAGTGCAAGGCCGGGTTTTGTTTACTATTGATCAGGTCGGCATGACGTCACTTCCGTAGTTACCAATTATCCGCCATATTGCCGAGGTGAAAACAAGCACCTGGCAACCGCACAGTTTAAATAGGGAGTAAGCTTTAAGAGTCTTATTTTTCGGCCCAGAAAAAATTTGAATGTTAAAAAAAAATTTCATATATATGTTTACTTATTTCAATGTCTGAGCGATGATTATGTCAGATTTTTCTTTTAAAAATTCTTGAAAATGATTGTTTAATGACGTTCCGTGAAATATCATGCACGACAAGAAAAGGCAGAAAATGTATTTTTAATTCGGCCTATGTAAAAAGATCTATATTTTTTAATTATTTTCTTTAAGTTTCTTATATTAAGATAAATAATTTATTTGTTACAAACTTGTCATAATTTGATATAGATTTTCCCATGTGCACAACTTTTCTCGTATAGGTCTAACTAAAATCAGGTCGAAACACATCTTTATACGAGAATGTTAGGTTGAAACTTTTGTCACAAAAATGTATTTTATTACAGGACCGTATGATATTATTAAATACACAGATATGTTTTTTAGATCTAGTCTTTATAAAGGGCTGGCAATTAGATTCAAAAAAATTTCAAAAAATCACGTAATTAAAGTAAAGGCCCTATATTGAATCAATGTGAAACAGATACATATACTAAAAGTCACTTACATGTTGCAGAACACTGATAGCTTATCCCTAAAATCCATTCAATAAAATAAAATAACACAAACAATATCTCATTTCTCATTTTACAACGTTGCCATGGTTAATAACTACCATACAATTAACCATTGATGGAATTTATGTGGATCTAGCCCAAGGCATAAGTCACAACAAAGGATGCGATATGATTTGTTGTTAATTGGCGACCCCCTGCCAGTTATCTAACTTGTCACACATCATTGCATATTGCACATTGGTCAATTGCATTTGATAATTACATAACAATTTGCAGAGTGCCCAATCTTAATTACGCAACTTTTTTTATTGTCAACGATCGATCTAGCATATGAATTTATTTATCATGTGACAATAACGAACCATATTTTTAATGAATGATAGACCTATATAATGTTTATACACATGCATACGTTATTTGACACTAACTCTTCGAGTTATAGGTAAAATTCGATATTTCTACTATAATCGTGTTTACATAAACAAGGGATAAAGGGTAGTCAGGTGTAAAATTATCCCTTCATACTTTGATTGAAAAGGTATATGTACGCAAGTATAGTCATGATATATCACCAAAGACTTGTAGCGTAGTGGATAAATCAGCGGCCGTCGAAACTTGGTATCACGAGTTCGAGTCCTGGCTGCGGAAGATTATTTTTTTGATTTTTTATTCATGCTAGTCTATTACCTATTCACGAAATGCACAACTTTTATTAGAAGTAAATGTAAAATGAACTCAGAATGATGTCTATATACATGAGGGTAGAAAAAAGAAGTTCGAAGAAAAGTCGTGTAGTTCAAGATTATGGCTGAAAAAATGTGTGATAAAACCTGTAAATGCGCAAAAATTGTCAAAACTATAATGCAGGTAACTGATTAAACCGCCAGTCTCATTTTCGATAAACCTTTAATGAATCAGCCCCAAATATGAATGGAAATTTAAAAAAAAATAACGAAAGTTAAAAAAAAATGTGATCTGACTACACGTTGTCTTCCGACGACAATGCATATAAATGTCCGAACTCAGACACCTCCACGCCATGGCGGCTGATAGACTATGCATCGTTCTTTATCCAATATATCTCTAAATTACTGATTACAATACTATTACCTTACCTGAAACGTTGAAATGGGATTTTCCGATAATAGTAGCGTTATCGAATTGGACCTATACATTTATAATGTATTATCAAGTCTGCATTTAAATATTATTTAATCATCAAACATATATATAACATTACTTGGTAAAAAATAATTCAGCAAATGAAAGTTTCAAGCAACCTTACAAATATTCAGAAAATACTTATTTTTGGCTGTTGATGACAAATTTTATGTACTCCGATTCAGTGAAATTAGACACGTACATGTATTTAGGTAGATATCGTGATTTCAATTATAATGAGTTTTTAATATATTTACGTCAACATTTTGTTTACAACTAATAAAATCGAGAAAACTATTTTGATTTACGATCTTAAAGTAGACCGCTCTAATACTAGATTCTAATTCTTAAATATACCCACAAGAAAACGTTTCATGACAAACCTTCGATAACATGCTTGTGAATTTCTACCTCATTTTAGAAATGTAATTAAATGGAGCATTTGTGTTCTTATTTTCGGAGGCAAGTTTTAATCGTCTAAGGAAAAAATATCGTCCATAATTGAATAATTTGTAAGTCATGTGCATGCGTAGATCTAGATCGTTTCAATACATTTCTTACACATTTAAGAATGAAAAATATCATTTCCTTTTGATAGAAACAAACAGAAACAGAAGTTGGTGTCATTTGCATATAAAAAAACTCGTCATAACTGCTGCATTTTTATACTTTAATCAAATAGTTTTATAACATTACACGGACTTCGCTCTATACGTTATTAACAAGATGGCGGTTGTTTTCACCTCGGACAGCGTTGCTACGCCTGAGCAGGTGCGCGCAACGGTAAATGCCCGGATGTCCGACCTGATCAATGGAAGCGGGCTTTCCTGATTGGAAAAGGCATCAGAGCCTCGTTATAGCGCAAAACGAAAACTATCTCGGGAATAGGTGACGCTCGAGAACGGGGGACGCGACGATATCTAATTTTCTGGGAGGTGAAACAGCTGGTATTCCGCTAGCCTAATTAATTTGGCGTTTCAGTGTGACCCCTTTCACAGATCTGATATTTTATAACTGTCACACCTCTACGCCTAATTTTAAAGTGCTCATAACTGGGCAGAAATCCGACGAGAGGAATGACCCTGTTTGTAATGAATTTTTTAAGTATCCCCGATATATATCACATTTAAACTTTGTGTACGACAAGAAAAATCATTTATCTTGAAGGAAATAACATTACTTTACTGATGAAATGGATTCAACATAAAATATTTGACGGCGAAACTGTTACCACTGTCTTTGTATATAACGCAAATAAACCGGTGCAGCAGTAATTTTCAGCACTGCCGATTACGCACACACTGTGTATAACCGTGCAGTCAACCGATTTCGCCAGCGCGTACATATGATTGTGCAAAACTTGCCGATGCTTCTCACTTGGAATGTAAGGTTTATAACGCATAGCGTAATTTGTGTTTTTTTTCTTCTCATATGAAAACAAAGAATGCATACTGAACAAAAATATGTATATATAGCGTATTATACAGTTTCATTAACTTATAATATGGTAGTGTAATCTGGTCACCGAAAGTGATAAGTAATTTCAAGTATATCATTGATATTCGGGAAAGGTGATTCCTCAGCCTTTATCGCTGATCTCTAGGCGTCTTTAATTCTAAAAAATACAAAATCCTCTAATACCTTATAACAATTTTCAATTAAATATTACGTTTATGTTGTTTTTTTTTACTTTTGTTTCGTTTGAAATAAATTTAATCTTGCATATGAGTCTATGGTCAAGACTGAATTTTTACTTTTAACTGAATGAAGATATATGAACGCGATCTGATAATCCGATTGGTTAACTGGCTAGTATGCGAAGCCGAGAATATGCAAGCATATATTATAGTAATTTTGATCTTTAGAAAAGTTCTCCTGTTCTTTTCAATAATGATTGCAAATTGTAACAATTTCCTAAGATGGTACTTCGATTGATTTATTAAAATGTGAAATTCTGACCATCGTTTAAACCTTCTTAATTGTCTTCATAGTTCTAGCCAGGGTCCGTATATTACGTAATATACGGACCCTGTTCTAGCATTCTTCTATTTGGAAAAAAATTTTGTTTTCGGTCTTTCAAAAATATTTATTTTATGCTAACTAATAGAAATAAGTAGTGATCTGTCAGTGGAATATAGTGTAAACATATGTATCATATCAGTCACAGTGTGGGTGATCAAGGTCTGTCGGACATTTATCTTTTCTGTATATACATAATCTGGCGTAAGTTTTAATAGTTAGCATAAAATAAAAAGGAAAGTGATTTGTTTTGGGTGTAAATAAAATATGTATCTCAACTCAAACTGATAAAATTTCGCATTTTCAATCGCGTTCAGCATTAGTGAAAATTTCAAATTTGTATAACTTTTCATTATGCACCTCAAACAAGTGTCCGCTATTAATTAATTGCTCAAACCAAACACTAGTATAATGTACATAAAATTTTGATAATTATTCATGTGGTTAGAGTAGTCTTAAAATATGATTCAGTTAATTAATAAACTCATTGAACATAAGACAACCATATTTAACAGTTGACAGAATTAGTGGTACAAAAAAGTCAACATTCCCGCTTCGGCGATCTAAAAAAAATATCGCAATTTTCAACTATTGATATTAGAATATCTACACAAAAATACGCTGAATTTTATTTTTTAAAAATGTGTTTCCATAATAGTTATTAGCTTTTTAAGCATTTATTAATTTGAATAGATCGTTATGATCTACAAGAATTTGTGTGCACAAAGCTCGAAAATTCAAATCACAAATAATTTAGTGAAATCACGTGAAGGTAAATATATTATAAGGTATAAATCAACATACGAGTTTTATATAAATATATTTTAATAATTTAAACTTATGTCTTTTTCGGTGTGTTCATCCTCTTTATACGCCGCGCGTGCTAGTCGATAATAAACTGCGGCTGCCGGTTGTACCCAGTTGAATACGTAGTGACGTAATACAATTCCCATGATTCTTTAAAAATGGCCGCTGTATACATGTACGATGGATATTTCGGATTTCAGTGGTTGGTGTTCGTGTGTACATAGGTAAATTGAGCTGGGATCTGCGTTAGTGACATCATTTACCTTTATTTTATCATGTAATAATGAAACTATATCGAAATACTGGATTATAGCGCGGTGGTAAGTGCCCAACGAACAGTGTATTTGGGGTGTATGCTTACTATATGAGACTTCAAAGTGAGACGTAGAAGGTGGACAACTATAAAATATCAGCCTATAAATTCGGTTTGCCT
>JAFMSR010000004.1:3287254-3313790 GCA_022818135.1 Saxidomus purpurata
AAGCTAGTAGATAAACCTTTAACAGACTGAACTCTAGTTGAAGCTAGTAGATAAACCTTTAACAGACTGAACTCTAGTTGAAGCTAGTAGATAAACCTTTACCAGACTGAACTATAGTTGAAGCTAGTAGATAAACCTTTACCAGACTGAACTATAGTTGAAGCTAGTAGATAAACCTGTAACAGACTGAACTATAGTTGAAGCTAGTAGATAAACCTTTAACAGACTGAACTCTAGTTGAAGCTAGTAGATAAACCTTTACCAGACTGAACTATAGTTGAAGCTAGTAGATAAACCTTTACCAGACTGAACTCTAGTTGAAGCTAGTAGATAAACCTTTAACAGACTGAACTATAGTTGAAGCTAGTAGATAAACCTTTAACAGGCTGAACTATAGTTAAAGCTAGTAGATAAACCTTTAACAGACTGAACTCTAGTTGAAGCTAGTAGATAAACCTTTACCAGACTGAACTATAGTTAAAGCTAGCAGATAAACCTTTACCAGACTGAACTATAGTTAAAGCTAGTAGATAAACCTTTAACAGACTGAACTATAGTTGAAGCTAGTAGATAAACCTTTAACAGACTGAACTATAGTTAAAGCTAGTAGATAAACCTTTAACAGACTGAACTATAGTTGAAGCTAGTAGATAAACCTTTAACAGACTGAACTATAGTTGAAGCTAGTAGATAAACCTTTAACAGACTGAACTCTAGTTGAAGCTAGTAGATAAACCTTTACCAGACTGAACTCTAGTTGAAGCTAGTAGATAAACCTTTAACAGACTGAACTATAGTTGAAGCTAGTAGATAAACCTGTAACAGACTGAACTATAGTTGAAGCTAGTAGATAAACCTTTAACAGACTGAACTCTAGTTGAAGCTAGTAGATAAACCTTTACCAGACTGAACTATAGTTGAAGCTAGTAGATAAACCTGTAACAGACTGAACTATAGTTGAAGCTAGTAGATAAACCTGTAACAGACTGAACTATAGTTGAAGCTAGTAGATAAACCTTTAACAGACTGAACTCTAGTTGAAGCTAGTAGATAAACCTTTAACAGACTGAACTATAGTTAAAGCTAGTAGATAAACCTTTAACAGACTGAACTATAGTTAAAGCTAGTAGATAAACCTGTAACAGACTGAACTCTAGTTGAAGCTAGTAGATAAACCTTTAACAGACTGAACTATAGTTGAAGCTAGTAGATAAACCTGTAACAGACTGAACTATAGTTGAAGCTAGTAGATAAACCTGTAACAGACTGAACTATAGTTGAAGCTAGTAGATAAACCTTTACCAGACTGAACTATAGTTGAAGCTAGTAGATAAACCTTTACCAGACTGAACTATAGTTAAAGCTAGTAGATAAACCTTTAACAGACTGAACTATAGTTGAAGCTAGTAGATAAACCTGTAACAGACTGAACTATAGTTAAAGCTAGTAGATAAACCTTTACCAGACTGAACTATAGTTGAAGCTAGTAGATAAACCTTTACCAGACTGAACTATAGTTGAAGCTAGTAGATAAACCTTTACCAGACTGAACTATAGTTAAAGCTAGTAGATAAACCTGTAACAGACTGAACTCTAGTTGAAGCTAGTAGATAAACCTTTAACAGACTGAACTATAGTTGAAGCTAGTAGATAAACCTGTAACAGACTGAACTATAGTTAAAGCTAGTAGATAAACCTGTAACAGACTGAACTATAGTTGAAGCTAGTAGATAAACCTTTAACAGACTGAACTATAGTTGAAGCTAGTAGATAAACCTTTAACAGACTGAACTATAATTGAAGCTAGTAGATAAACCTTTAACAGACTGAACTATAGTTGAAGCTAGTAGATAAACCTTTAACAGACTGAACTATAGTTGAAGCTAGTAGATAAACCTTTAACAGACTGAACTATAGTTGAAGCTAGTAGATAAACCTTTAACAGACTGAACTATAATTGAAGCTAGTAGATAAACCTTTAACAGGCTGAACTATAGTTGAAGCTAGTAGATAAACCTTTACCAGACTGAACTATAGTTGAAGCTAGTAGATAAACCTTTAACAGACTGAACTCTAGTTGAAGCTAGTAGATAAACCTTTAACAGACTGAACTCTAGTTGAAGCTAGCAGATAAACCTTTACCAGACTGAACTCTAGTTGAAGCTAGCAGATAAACCTTTAACAGACTGAACTATAGTTAAAGCTAGCAGATAAACCTTTACCAGACTGAACTATAGTTGAAGCTAGTAGATAAACCTTTAACAGACTGAACTATAGTTGAAGCTAGTAGATAAACCTTTAACAGACTGAACTATAATTGAAGCTAGTAGATAAACCTTTAACAGACTGAACTATAGTTGAACCTAGTAGATAAACCTTTAACAGACTGAACTATAGTTAAAGCTAGTAGATAAACCTTTAACAGACTGAACTATAGTTAAAGCTAGTAGATAAACCTTTAACAGACTGAACTATAGTTAAAGCTAGTAGATAAACCTTTAACAGACTGAACTATAGTTGAAGCTAGTAGATAAACCTTTAACAGACTGAACTATAGTTGAAGCTAGTAGATAAACCTTTAACAGACTGAACTATAGTTGAACCTAGTAGATAAACCTTTAACAGACTGAACTATAGTTAAAGCTAGTAGATAAACCTTTAACAGACTGAACTATAGTTGAAGCTAGTAGATAAACCTTTAACAGACTGAACTATAGTTGAAGCTAGTAGATAAACCTTTAACAGACTGAACTATAGTTGAACCTAGTAGATAAACCTTTAACAGACTGAACTATAGTTAAAGCTAGTAGATAAACCTTTAACAGACTGAACTATAGTTGAAGCTAGTAGATAAACCTTTAACAGACTGAACTATAGTTGAAGCTAGTAGATAAACCTTTAACAGACTGACTATAATACTGTAAAGGCAATTAATGTATATTAAGGTCTCATCTTTATTCTCAACCATGTAAACTGTAATTTTAATTCTTTAGTTGTACACATTATTTACTTGTAGGTAATAGAGTTCAATTGACAGTTCATGATTTCTATTTTAGTTTATTAGAAAATGATATACTTTAAAACCTGCCCTTATTAATTAAAACATACAAAAAAAAATATTTCTGGAACTAATAAAAACCAATTTTACTTTGCAAATAACTCGAGATCTGTAGCCCAAGTTTCAAATCTTTTCCATGTTGCTTCGGAGATGGCTGCCACTACCATTCTGTTCAGTTCTACATCCTTTCCATCAACACTTTCTTTACATATCCTCAGCGTTGTGTGGTGAACAGCTGCCTTCAATCTCTGAATAATTTACAAAAGTGGCTTTGATGTTTTATTATATTTCCATTTTGCATAAACCCAATAGATTCTACCGTGACTGTCAAAGAATAAAATCTAGGATTAACTTAAGAGCACTAATTTCATAACTTAAGTTTCATTATGCTCAATCACTTAACACCAGTTGACGGTTTGCCCCACCAAGGAAGTAAAACAAAAGGCCAGTGGTGTTCCTTAGGTTAAAATGGCGCAAACTAGTGATGCAACATCAGTTTGAAATCATTATCGATTATCGGTTGGAATCAGTTGAAACGCCAATGTGATTTTGTCCTGGGTCATTCAGGTTTAATCATGTACCTCTGCATGCCTACTGCTATATGAATTACAGTTTAGTGAATACAGCAAGGTGTTCTAGTAGCTTTGCTACTCTTGGGACATTTTTACTGCTTATTTCAGGGGTTCCATCAAGGTTTCATTTTAAGAAGTTCCATACTTTCTCATGTGGGCTAGGTCTGAAAATCAGCATATATACAGGATTCCATTACCTTCAAACTCTAAGTGTGACCTTGACCTTTGAGGTAGGGACGTGGGTCTTGCACGCGACACGTCGTCTTGATGTGCTAGGCATTTGTGCCAAGTTACTTTATAATCCTTCAATGCATGACAAAGTTACAGTCCGGACACGAATGTGTGCATATATACAGGATTCCAGTGTGACCTTGACCTTTGAGCTAGGGACGTGGGTCTTGCACGCAACACGTTATCTTGATGTGCTAGACATTTGTGCCAAGTTATTTTTAAATCCTTCAATGCATGACAAAGTTATAGTCCGGACACGAATGTGTGCATATATAGAGAATTCCATTACCTTCAAACTCTAAGTGTGACCTTGACCTTTGAGGTAGGGACGTGGGTCTTGCACATGACAAGTCGTCTTGGTGTGCTAGACATTTGTGCCAAGTTATTTTATAATCCTTCAATGCATGACAAAGTTACAGTCCGGACACGAATGTGTGCATATATACAGGATTCCAGTGTGACCTTGACCTTTGAGCTAGGGACGTGGGTCTTGCACGCAACACGTCATCTTGATGTGCTAGACATTTGTGCCAAGTTATTTTTAAATCCTTCAATGCATGACAAAGTTATAGTCCGGACACGAATGTGTGCATATATAGAGAATTTCAAACTCTAAGTGTGACCTTGACCTTTGAGGTAGGGACGTGGGTCTTGCACATGACAAGTCGTCTTGGTGCTAGACATTTGTGCCAAGTTATTTTATAATCCTTCAATGCATGACAAAGTTACAGTCCGGACACGAATGTGTGCATATATACAGGATTCCAGTGTGACCTTGACCTTTGAGCTAGGGACGTGGGTCTTGCACGCAACACGTCAGCTTGATGTGCTAGACATTTGTGCCAAGTTATTTTTAAATCCTTCAATGCATGACAAAGTTATAGTCCGGACACGAATGTGTGCATATATAGAGAATTCCATTACCTTCAAACTCTAAGTGTGACCTTGACCTTTGAGGTAGGGACGTGGGTCTTGCACATGACAAGTCGTCTTGGTGTGCTAGACATTTGTGCCAAGTTATTTTATAATCCTTCAATGCATGACAAAGTTACAGTCCGGACACGAATGTGTGCATATATACAGGATTCCAGTGTGACCTTGACCTTTGAGCTAGGGACGTGGGTCTTGCACGCAACACGTCATCTTGATGTGCTAGACATTTGTGCCAAGTTATTTTTAAATCCTTCAATGCATGACAAAGTTATAGTCCGGACACGAATGTGTGCATATATAGAGAATTCCATTACAGACCTGTTTACCCTATTTAGAGTCTTTCAGTAGTTTGGACAGCTACTCTCAGTAGTTTTGGGCTGCTGTCAGTAGTTTTCACTTTCACAGATTTAATAAGCATTAAAAAGCATTGTTAGTTTGTTTTTTCGCTTTTTTAATTCCAACTGTTTCTTTTTCATTATCGGGCAGACGACGTTTTTCTGCCATGTTGCGTGTTCACTGGAACTAATCCTGTTCCCAAGAGGCTTGTTATCTAATGTTTTCTTATCATGCAAGCGTCCGTATGATCACGATTACTGTCTAAATACCCACAATGCCGGCAAGAAACGGAAAGAAGCTTTAAAAAACGAAAACGACCGATTATATCAGAATCCGTAGTTTTTAAATGTCAATCCGTAGAGCGTATTTTTACTGTAAAAAACGTGGAAAATACGGCGAATCCGTAGTAGTAAACAGGTCTGCCATTACCTTCAAACTCTAAGTGTGACCTTGACCTTTGAGGTAGGGACGTGGGTCTTGCACATGACAAGTCGTCTTGGTGTGCTAGACATTTGTGCCAAGTTATTTTATAATCCTTCAATGCATGACAAAGTTACAGTCCGGACACGAATGTGTGCATATATACAGGATTCCAGTGTGACCTTGACCTTTGAGCTAGGGATGTGGGTCTTGCACGCGACACATCATCTTGACGTGCTAGACATTTGTGCCAAGTTATTTTTAAATCCTTCAATGCATGACAAAGTTACAGTCCAGACACGAATGTGTGCATATATAGAGGATTCCATTACCTTCAAACTCTAAGTGTGACCTTGACCTTTGAGGTAGGGACATGGGTCTTGCACGTGACACGTCGTCTTGGTGCTAGACATTTGTGCCAAGTTATTTTAAATCCTTCAATACATGACAAAGTTACAGTCCGGACACGAATTTGTAAGTGGGGATGCACAGACAGACAGATGGTGCAATTTTAATATGCCACTCTTCGGGGGCATAAAAATAATCAGGTGGATTTCGTCCGCTTGAGTTCGCGCAGAAACCAACAACTGCGTAATTAATGACAGAAGTCTGTAAAATTCTCCTAATATTATCAATGATGTCAGCCCAGATGTTTCTTACCTGATGGTAAATAATACTACACAAGAGTCAGTATATAAAATTCAATTAATATAACATATATTCTACTCGGAAAATGAATTAATACATTGAAAGCTTGTTTTCAGATTCCAATTATATTGTTACACCTTTGTACTATGTATGTTTATACAATGTATTTTTTCGAGAATAAATGTTGTTTAAACTAACATAATTATAAGAATATATCAGATTTATCAATGTAAACTATGTCTTTACATGTTTTTCTATCATCAAAGAATTAAGTCTTACCAGTACCCCGTCTATTTCTAAAATGTACTCTTCCACTCATCAATTAGGACAGTATTATTACTAATTTATCCAGGTACATGTGTATTCAGTGAAAATGCATTGACCTAGTATATGTATCAAACAGTGCTGATCATGTTTAGACTGCATGGATGTCATCATAATTATAATGGACATAAAAATTACAGGACAAGGGGAGCAACTCAATACTAGTATTTAAGTTAACTGATATTTAGGTTGTCTCCCTTCTAATTAATAAAAAGATCTTAATTTTGTTAATAAAAAAAGTTCACTATTAAATTGACATCTAATCTTTCATTTAATCACAAAAACCATCATATCAGTCATTAAATACAAAGTCTGATAACTGTCAATGTAAGCCGCCATTTTGATCACCATCATCATCATCTTTGATAATGGCTAACTGATATAACTGACTACATGTATTATGGCCATGCGTGGGGGGTTAGAAAAAGTTAAAAGATTGCCAAATCTCCTAGGTTACACAGTCCACCCAAAAGGTTTTTTGACAATGTGATAAAAAAAAGTGCAAAAAGCCTCGCTCAGCCTTAAATACCTACAATAGTGCAAATCTTCAATTGTGTACCATTGAACATACTTTTGGACAAATTTTGTTTTATTTAAAACTGTTTGATTCGCTAAAATCGGAGAAACATTAATGTACAAAAATAAGTTCACAGTTGACTACAAAACCATTTTAACATGAACTTGTTTACAACATGTATTTTTAATCAAAAAACAAATTTCATCTTTCATAAACAGAGTTACTGAAAGTTGTCCTATGAGTTTGTGTTTCTTATTTGATGACGTCATAGTGAGGCGTCGCAAGGTCGAATGGTAATTTATTTTCCCAAAATGGTATCTGTTGCTTACTGACCTCTCGGATGTTGCTAAACTTAGTTGTTTTAATGAATATTTTTATAAAAACAAACATGGAAAATGAGAACCCGTCTTGAAGATTGTCTTGCTGGTTGAAATAAAGTCTTCATATTGGGGTTCAACACGGTGAATCTCGGAGTATTTTAGATGTTCCCGTATTTAATTTTGCAGATCAGGGCCAGAGCCGGATAATATATACCTAATCAAGGAAATTAGGACAAATGTTTTGTAAATTAATACCGGAAAAAACACAAAGTACATGTATCAAAATATTTAGTTTCATTAATGAATAATTGAAAATTTATTGTTTGTTTAATAAAAAAACCCCTCGAGTGCCCCTGATGCTGAGCAAGCGCATTCATCACCAGGTCATGTGACGAAAACTCCAGGTAATGGCTAAACAACTTTTGAATGAAAGATTCCCTGGATATTTCGTAAATTTGTGGTTACCATGCAAAACTAGTAACTAAAGTTTTTGCCAAATATCTTTACTTCTATGTGCAAGGATATACCTACATAGAATCAGGACACGTGCTGTACAAGTACTTAGCAGTAAATGACGTCATATTTAAAAACACAAACTCATAGGTACACACAAACTTGTAGGATTCAATGCTACTTTGGAGCTAGTCTCATTATTTCCACTTCGAAGGCAGACCGATTTTACAGGTTGACATTTTAGAGTTGTCGGCCTTCTACGTCTCACTTTGATGTGCAAATACCTGAGAACACATCCCCAACAAAATTCTCTTGGGCACTTATAAACGCAATAAAATTCAATATTTAAACAAAAATGTATACATAAATAAAAAAAACCCAAACAAACAGAGGATACAGGGCACACACTGGACTGAAAAAAGTTGGAGCCACTTTTTTTCGGAGTGATATGGGGGGAATCCACTCCTACGTCAATAACTTGTGTACTCATTCGATCACATTCCGTGGAGCTGTATAGGTAGGTCACGGGAAAATTTCTGTAGACACTCAATGATGTAACACTTCTTTTTGCATAAAGGATGTCTTTTCACACCATTCTCGTAAGACATGCCTGTACAGATCTATTTAAATATGTCCATTTTACATTGACACCATAAGAATGGGATTGTAATATCGTTTTAATTCGTGCGATCGTATTCGATTCAGTTTCGGAAAGTACCTGTATTTCCGTTTGTTATGAATTTTGTTACACAAAACATCAAGGCTTTACTATGGACGATAAACAGCATTGAGATGTACATGTATTTATTTAATTACTTATCTTTAAAGATGCAACTCACAAAGGTCGGGTAGTACACTTACCAGTGATTTTTTTACATTTTTTGGCAACAGCCCATGCCTTTCAAATTGGGAATTTTTAGCGCGATAAACCTCAAAATTGGGAAAAATTAACAAAACTTAATAAAAAAATCATTTTGAAAAGTTTTATTTTAAGGTAAATTTATTTCATTTAAATGTCCTTGCTTAGGGTCACCATGAGCTTCTGTTGATTTCTGAGGGTCATTTTGTGGGGACTCAGATTATTTGGACAGATCACTTTGCTTTTCTGACGTTTGATTTGAATTTGATTTCTCTTTAACTTTACCAAAAGATGTTTGAATGTCCGGAGTGCCGATGGCGTGTTGAGTTTTATTTTCTTATTATAATATTTGGAATCATGCGACATTTTTCGATAATTTAGGTAATTTTCTAACAATTTTTTTCCGACTCATTTTGATGCATGAAAAAGCGTTTAGCGACCGTGATGAAAGTCATACTAAATGCCGTACTATGCCGTGACCCTTTTTATGTAAAAAACGCGTGTCGAATTGGCAACAAAATTCTGCGAATAAACCATAATTAGAGTCGGAATTTCATGATTATTTGCATTATTTTAGTTAAACTTTCACAAGAAATCAATCTAATTGGGAAAAATCTTCTCGTTTTGGGGAATTTTTAAGCCTTTTATTGGGAATTTTGACCATTTTTGTCAACTGGGAAGACGCCGAATTTCTGAGTCAAATCAGCGCAAAAAAATCACTGCTTACTGACGTTGTATTTATCGATCGATACCTGGCTACTGAGGTACAGTCGAGACTGTCTTAGCGACCCCCTGTTTTCAGCGACATTCTGTCAACAGCGACTCTTCTATGCTCCTCCCATAACATTTTACTCTTAAAATGGCTTGTGATTAGCGACTCCCTGTCTAGTCCGTCCAGCGACCCTAATTTTTTCTCCGCAAAACATAGTTTTGGACGTGTCCAACAACTTTTTTAACGGGAGTAAACTCGTACATAGAGGATATTTGTTTGTTTCAGTGAAATATCGATTTTATTTCACAAGTGAACACCAAACATTGACATTTTCACAAGTGGCGTAGCCACGAGTGAAAATGTCATTTGTTTGGTGTTCACGAGTGAAATAAAATCAATATTTCACTGAAACAAATTTTCTTTTTATTTTATGTTTTTTCGCAAAATATTCAGTAAAATTTGGAATTATAGCATTTCTTATTCCCCATGGAGAACCCCAGTATAATTACTACCATCATTACTGAAAACGCAACAAAAGTAGTTCAAAATATTTTGATTATTTCAGATAAAAGTATTTAAGAAGTCATATCTATCTTTATCATACAACGAAAATGAAACATCAATTCATTACAAAATAGGCTTCAATTGATTTTTTTTATTAAATAAGTCTGCACTTCGTCACACGAATCGTGGAGTAATACTCAATCAGCTGTTCATTCATTAAACATCATGCTCGGTCCAGTGCTGACCTTAGTGCAAAATTTGTCACAACTTGATGCATTTGTGAATAATGAGCGACTGTAGAGGTAGTTTTCCACTTTTTATAGGTGACTTATAGGTTTCAGACCATGATCATTCAAGTATTAAGACAATACTGTGAAAATTAGATGGTGGTGAAAAAAAAAATGAAAATCAACTTTTTCTCAAATTTTGATTCAAAATTGCTATAGATGGATAGAAAATGATCTAACTAAGAAAATGAATACCAACAACCCTATGTTTATATCAAAAATAAAAAAATTACAGCCATTTTTCGATTTTATTTAATGTTCTATCACCGATAAATGAGGGGAAATATGTATCTCCTTAGTGAGAAATTGGATAAAGCTTAGTATTTTAGCTTAATTAATCACTCACTGTCAATCATGTGTATGATACTTTTGTATGGAGGACGAGCTGGAGATTCTGGGTGTGAAATTATGGGACTTTTGTTAAGAATGTGGTTAAAAAGTAGTTCGGCAAAAACAGTGAAAATAAAAATGATATTTTCACTGCTTTGAAACAGTGAAATACCAATTTTATTTCACCGATATATTTCAGTATTTCACTGAAAAGCATAAAATAAAGTTAAATATTTGCATGACTGGTTATCTTTATTGGTAATAACAAAACTGCTTTTTCAATGAAAATAATCAAACCGGACTGATCATGCGCACTCAATACACATGTACATCAGGAAAAAAAATGGCGAGCGAAAGGAGATATTTAACTCTTGAGCAAAAATGGGTGCTATAAAACTACTAGATAATGGAATGCCGGCGTACAAAGTTGCGGAGACACTAGGTGTTGGCAAAAATCAAATTCAGACGTTGAAAAAACGTAAAGTTGAAGACATACAGAACAACGTTCCTATGGACACAAAGAGTCTGCCAACATATGGGGATCACTTTGTCCGTCTGTCTGTCTTTCTGCCAATACATGAGGGTCACAATGTCCATCTGTCTATCTGCCAACATATGGGGATCACTTTGTCTGTCTGTCCACATTAAAAAGCCTGCCAATAACTTGTTTATACTGACAGTAATATAATGTAGCAAGCAAATTGCTTACCAGTTACTCAATATCAATCTATCTATTTGCCAGACACTTTGTCATTTCTTACACATACTGCGTATAGTGACCCCTTGTCTACAGTGACCTTTTTTTAATTCTCCGAACGTCGGTCACTACAGACAGTCTTGACTGTATATGGTACACCCCTATTTTTAGCAGTTATTTATAATAGAATATTCCACTTAAAGTTGTATCGGATTTTATGTAGTGTAAAGCGTCTGTGTATGATAGTATACTTTGGCGAAATGCAACAGGATAACGGGCCGGCTGTAATTTGGCATTTAAGTGTGAACCTTTCACAGATCTGATATTTTATAACTCCTCTACGCCTAATTTTAATGTGCTGCATATTAGGCAGAAAGTGTAGTTTCAATATTAGGTACAGCCCGCACATAATATACAATTTACCTAGTTCAAATAACAATTTTTCACTCTAAAATGAAGAATTAAATATGTCTTTAAACGAAAACATAAGATTTTATGAAAAATCTCACAACTTCATAAAACTTTGAATGTTTAAACCTAAACATGTGAGTTTACACATACGGCATAATATGCCGTTAATTTTTATATTTCACCAAATTACTTCCCTTGAATCAAAGAGTCAAATCATCCCGATATACTAGTGTACGGTTTGAAAATGTTATCAATACCTTTTTATTGCATGTTGAAATGTATTTTAACATGATTTTCTAATTTCTAAGAAAAATTGAAGTAATATTTTCACGCGGAAATCAGAAGTTGACAGTCGTCACATGACCCCCACTTGACTTTGTTGACAACATATGTCAAGGTCGCGAGGGTATCAAGTCTTTTCACCCCCCAGACGTTTCACCCCTAGTCATTTCACCTCCCATTGCTAATATATTGATTAATTATGTGTGCAATGTGCTATTGTTTTATTTGATTCTAATGGTTGATTGCGGACTTCAAACATCAAGAGAAACAGAAAAAAATATGTACAAAGTAAATACATGTGATGAATAAATGGAAACAGTTAAAGAAATAGACAAAAATAATTAATATCCTAGCGTTACCAGTTCCCGTCAATTTAACAAACAAACTCCAAACAACAACATCACTTAGGTAACAATACACTTACATTTTCTTTCAAATGATTGAACATCTTATTTAAAAAATAAGACTGTCAAAACCTTGTACAAATCAAGTTTTAGACCTGGAGCCCATGATTTGTAAATGCATGTATATTATCAGTTTACAAAATGGCGTCACCTGTTCCCGTACTATTTATAGACCTGTAAAATGCTATACCATACGACACGGAAATGCAAATTATGTTCCTGGTACAAAGACACTATTTAACCGCGAAATGTTTGGTCAATGAAAATTGTTTTTTTGTAACAAACATTTCATGTATATTTTACATGTAACATTTACATTAAAATTCTGTTGTTTTTTTCATTGGCTCTATCCAGACTTGACAGTATCAACTGTAACTATGTTGCCAACTCTATAACGTAAGGGGTTGTAGTTGGAACACCATGCAATTTAGCAGCCATATACCCTGAGACACCCTTCTCTTTCATCATTGTATATGCATTTGTCATGCTTATGGGGGAATACTGACGTGAAGATTGCATTTTTACAAGTAGGCTGAAACTGAAAACTAAATTGAAATTGCCAAAATAAATACATGTGATAAGGGATAGTACCCAACAGAACACCCGTTTAAGACAAGAAACAGTGCGTTATAACCCCGGTATAGTAGTGGTTTTTACTTGACAGGAAGTAGTCATAATTTAGGTCATGACTGATGTAGACGGACTAGATAATACCTTGAATTTCATAAAATACTGGCATGTTATCGAATGGAATAAATAGTTGTTAGTAAAAATAGGTAATTTTACATCAGTTTGTGTATTTCTTATAATAAATTTACATCGATGCGCAATATACTTGTCAGTTTCTTCCGAGTGCAACGCCGGGTTTTGTTTACTATGGAAGCGGGCTTTCCTGATTGGAAAAGGCGTCAGAGCCTCGTTATAGCGCAAAACGAAAACTAGCTCGGGAATAGGTGACGCTCGAAAACGGGGGACGCGACGATATCTAATTTTCTGGGAGGTGAAACAGCTGGTATTCCGCTTGCGAGTACGCTGAAATGAAAAACCGATATCTTAGTAAATATTTAACACTTTGACTTATGATTTCCGTCAGTCAGCTTCAAAACAAATCCTCCGATAGATTTTGATCAAAACTTCCTTCATACAGACTATTTAAAGAGGCATGTAACGGGAAAATTAAAAAGCCGCCCTTGCCATCGTCTTTTCCTTCCTTGCCAGTAGGTATTGCCTATTTACATATTAAAAATGCACAGAAAATACAGGAGGTACAACGCGTTGCAGTTGGGTTTGCCCGCACGCTATCTTGGCAATCATTACAGTTATAATCTTACGTCCTCCCCATTCAAGGACATTTAGGTACGAGCGTTCACGTCGTCAATTTGCTCCGCCCAAAAACTTGCATGGTAAGCTACTGAACGATCTTCACTTAAGTATTTTAATGCAAGTGGCAATCAGTATTTAGTAAGGTTGAATATAGGGTTCTTTGCGTATTTTGGAGTGACTTTGAGAGAAATTATATAGATCTAGACTATTTTATTTAAAATGTTGATTAATACTCCTTTAAACGAGATCTCTTTTAATCACAGCGATTGAGCTACGGTATCATTTAAGTGTACTACAAAGGAAGAGTCGCATTTAAAACCACCGAAATAGGGGTGTACCCGTCGTTAGTACAGGTCCGTCGTAAGTTTATGAATTATAATACAGGTAAATTATGTTTGCGGAACTTTACATAATTCATAATGACGTCGGTGAACAAAAATATATTGTAATGCTTTTTTTTCATAAAATGCGTTTTCAGTCTGTTTCTCATACAAAATGTCAACGAAACCAACTAAATTTACGAAATTATCAATATTTGAGTACACCGATAATTGATATAGCAGCACCTATCTGTAAACGTGAAAAATAGGTTTGTCTCCGGCAGTACTAGAACTCTGAACCTTTATTTCGCAAAGCGTCACCACAAAAGCAAGGTCATGGACAAGTGTCGTATTCTACTGACATACTTGTATCTAGTGCCGTATTCTACAAACATACTAGTATCTAGTGTCGTATTCTACTGACATATCACGTGCATCTGAAAATGCTTGCCTGCCAAAATCTTAACTTGTATACAAGTGAATTTACGGTCATTTTCTGTTGTGTTATCACAACCAAGTTTCCTTTCTATACTGCAGGCAGTGAACACAGATATTTTCGCTTATGAACTGTGTTTTTACTTTCAAAGTCAATGGTTTCTCCCTTCCTTCAATCTTCGGAGTGGGGTCGGGTTGTTGAGTCTGAGAAAAAATTCGAACCAATGAACAGAGACGTAGTTACTTCGGACATAAAAATGAAATGGCAGGCATGGCAGTCGGACCGGTAGTTTATTGACGATTATCTAATTGATTGTACTTTATCTCATATATTTACATGTATTTCCATTCTTTTATATGCCAACTCATAAAGTGTATGTTGGATGTCTAACAGTAAACTGTTACAGTTCGCAAGATGAGTGTAGGATACTGCACTCTGACCAATGCAATTTACAACCAGGTGTCACGCATGAGCGAAATGTTGGACACATGACTTCAGAGTTACACGATTACTCAAAACATTGTTTAACTCTTTGACTAACTACAATTTTTTCGGCTATTGTTCACTTTTTGGTGCAGAAACATTCGACCAATGATAAAGAAAACATTTAAAGAATCTGCGGGAGTCAAACATTTTGTTTTGCACTGACCGCTGTGTCGTCAGTGTCACTGAAGTAAAATGTACACACTAATCTTAGACTAATAAATCCTTGATATACTTATGCACACTAATTTATTTCCAGTGTCAATGGCTATCCACATATCCATAATTATGATAATCATTAGTAAAGTTCTAGGACATATGATTAACTCACGCATGCACGCGAGACGGTGAACTCACAAGAAGTTTTCGGAAAGACATTTAATGTACACATGTAGCAATGCATAGTAATGTATATAGTAAATTGTACGTATACGAGAACTTGTGCATATTACTTATACTTAAAATAAACAAAAAGAAGTTATATGTGACGATTATGTTGGTGGAGTGCTGCTGTATATGTCCAACCAATAGTACAGCAGGGGTGTGGAATTCCTATGTCCGACTTGTGTGACACGGGATTTTCTGCCGTCGGACAGGCGGATTTTTCTGTCCTGGTTGTCCGCTTTAAGGGGAAAATGAGAAACGAATAAATAATGTACGAAAGTCATGTTTACGCCGAGACCCTCTAGATATATTTGCACTAGATTCTATTGGGAAAACCTTTTAATTTTGAGAGCGCGCTGGTTGTGTTTTTCTGTTTTTTGTATGTACATGTATTCCCTCGTGGATTAGCCTCAATATTTCGACTGCAAGACAGACCCATTTTTTACAACTGACGTTACATCTAGTCTGTCTTTGCCAAGGGCGGCCATCGTATATAGCAAAAAGCTCTTGCGCACAATTAGTTGGGCTACTCGTGGAGGTACGCAATAAAACTTTCATAGTCCATTTCGTATGTTTGGAGAAAGTTCCATCTAGCTACTCCATTGTAATTAAAGTGCACATTAATATCTACAATATCCGATATTGATTCTGTCATGACTTTAATTTTTTCTTTCTACGTTTTTCGGATCAAATGAGTGCATTTATGCGGTTTAGGCAGAACGTGACGTCAGAATCAAATAAAGACTGATCGCATGCGCCCCTATTTGGCCTTGTCATTGAAAGTACGGAGGGGAGGAGTTAACCGATATATACATGCTCTATTAATAGTTTCAGATTCGCCTTTGTGTGACGTAAGATTGTAACTCTATTGATTGCTAAAACAGCGTAAGGGCAAACCCAACTGCAACGCGTTGTAATGACTCTACTGATTCCAGTCTAATGATTTACCTGCGAATGTGTTAATTGTTCGAAATTTTCTTCTGTTGACATGTTTGAGTTTCCCGCAAATCAAAGGCGACTGTTTATTGCGAACAAGCATTTGGTTGATCTCGATTAAAATGATTAGATTACAGACTACTAAATATTTTATTGGTTGCACGCCACTAACTCTCCTCGCAGCGGTTACTTCCCCTCGCAAAATTCAAGACAATGTATGATATAATGGTCAACTTGGTATTACACCTCTATCTGTACAAATAAAGAGTAAAACACTAATTTGTTGTGGCAGTTACTGTCATTAAATTGTGTTTCTTCTTTTAGGTTTTAGTAAGGTATGTAGACTCTACATTTAAGTTTAACCAAAACTAATGCATTTCATTTAGGCAGTGGCTAGGTAGCCGTGACTAGTTAGCTGTACATATATTCAAACGAGGCGCTACATAAAATCGGTATTGTATAATCATTCGTTTAATATAAGACAAGGACCGCAGTAGTTCCGTGTAATTTATCACTGCCTTGCCACAGCAGTTAAATATGCCCGAAATGCATTGAACGATATTAAATCTAAGTTTCTATCAAGGTTTTACTTATACTTTATTTTCACATATTCATAAAGTTTATAATTTCAGCGCTCATTTGATACCAGACATTTAAAAATTCATTAAATAAAGAAAATAAAGGATACAACTGTATTTTCCAATATAAACACTTTTCCAAACAGAACAAGTTGCTCCGGTAATTTTGTTTTGAATAAACAACATTCAGAATTTTTTTTTGTGCTAAGAGAGAAATAATTTTTCGCATTCACGGAACGTTACTCGGTTATTGGTATCACATAGCTCGGACTTTATTGATAAAGTTGAAGTGAGGTGATTTTTATAAAGGTCCATCCATGAGAAATTGATGAGAGTATCGTATCGTGTATTAGGGTTTTATCGTTGGTACCAGTTTCCTACATGACCAACGTAAAGGATGACAAAAGTAACTCTCATCAAGTCAGCCCGGTTAGCTCAATGGCAGTGGCTAGAGTTACGGTACCGTAACTCTACCCTCCGAGTCTAGAGTTACGGAAGTTCCGTATCTCTAGAAAATCCTATGAGGATTGGCTAGAGTTACGGAAGTTTATAAAGGCATATGTATGTTGCTTTACATATGCATGGTTATGAATTGTAAACTGAAATACTTCACCAGTAATAGTGAACAAACCGATCTGTCGGCAAATGCAGCGACTTCATAGCCGCCATTTTGGTAATTCATAATACATTGGCGGAAATATCGCTGTTATCTTCGTCTTTACTTGAGCGTTCCTTTGTAGTTGGACAATTATATCACATTTTGTGCAAAGCATGATAGAAGTTAAGTAAAATATGTTATTGATATAAGACAAGTCATATATTGGAAATAAATAAGCATACAATTTTACTTGCATTTACTCCAAATACGATCTCGGTATTTCGATTTCGCTAGAGGTGTAATATTTGGATATTAGTATCGATAATACTATGTTGTATTGTATAATAAAGATTAACAAATATATTTTATTTAACCTTATCCGTAAAATTGTCGTAACTTGACACGAGGTATAGAACGTATCACATGCATTAATTACTATTACTGATAATGGTAGTTAATAATCAAAATAATATTAATATGTTATTTAAAGACTCATAAGATTAGCGCAATATTGAAAATGTGCAATGGAATTGCCTCCTCCAAATATTGTTACATTTGTTTTAAATGTCCTTGTACTGCGATGGTATCCACAAATAAAAAAGGTATTTTTCTTACTTTGGGCCTTTGATAATCATTTAATATCTATCAATATGTTTAAATGCACGCTTTCAGACTATAATTACATTCCCAGTACATAAATTGAACTAGCATACATGTACTTATGGATAAGGAATTGTGAGTCTTTAAAATTGTTACCATTATAATTGTTAATATTTGCTTATTGCAATTGAAACAGCAGTATGATTTGTTGCGCCATATTTGTTTATATGCATTTGTATGCCACATGGGTCTCATACCTTTTGGATCGAAATAAAATATATCTAAAATCTATCTATGTTTTTTTTGTATTTAATTGTCTGATTACATCTAAGCCACACCACAAGGAGGAACTCAAATCGTAACAAAAAGGGAAGCTTTTAATTATAATCGAAAGTAGATCTACAGCTGTTAAATTTAAAAATAAATATATATATATATTTTTTTTTACGTTTTCCGTGCTGTTAGATTTCTAATATTCTTCTTTTCTTTATCTTACTTTTGTTTTATTAACGTTGTTTGTAAACATAACACGTAACTATGTGCAAGAGTAATACAGCATGACAATGATAGTTCCGATATTAGCAACATAAATAGTATAACCAAAATGGCGCCTGTGAAATTGTCGTATATACAACAGATCAGTTTATTCACGAATGGTGGTAAATTTTTTAAGTTTAAATCACATTATCATGCATGTATTAAAGCAATATACATACCTTCATAAACTTCCGTAACTCTAGCCTTTCCTCACAGGGTTTTGCTAGAGATACGGAGCTAGAGTTACGGTACCGTAGTACGGTACCGTTACGGTACTCTAGCCACTGCCAATCGGTAGAGCACGAGACTTCGGTTCCCGTGACTGACCAACTAAAATTACTAACAGTCTTTCGGATGAGACTTAAACCGAGGTCCCATGTGTGGGTGCTATACACCTGGCATGTTAAAGAACCAGGCGTGTCTCTGAATTTGGGACGCTTTCTGTATCTCGCATTATCCTCCGAAAACCTAAAATAACTAACCTCTTCTGGGGGCGTTGAGCATGTGGGAAACCGGTACCAACCATAAAACCCTAATACACGATACGAAGCAGACATCATTCTGCCAAACTTTGAAATGAAAACGCGAGATATTAAAATTGCTGGAAAAGAGGATCTGATCTTTTGTTTTCTTCACAGGTGAATGAAGTTTATGTATTTGTACAAAGTTTAAGTATTTTCATTATTTCAAAGTTAATTATATGAAACCAGATTGAATATATGTCAAATACTTATTATTGATCCTTTTGATAAATTAGCAGGTAAACTTCTGTAATACGATGTTGAAATTTTACTTGCACTGCAATGCTCTAACATATTGCTAGGATAATTATAACTAGATTGACCCTGTAGAGATATTATGCGCCTGTAATTTGATAGTCCGATCAGATGGTGTTAAGGTCATTTATCAGGAAGGTGTTTATTGATACAATTCCATGCTGATTATTACCTCGCAGATACAAATTCTAGGGAAATAAGGGAGTTTGGCACATGTAGGTCTGTGTTGATCATATTGCTAGAATATTTTATATCATTTATGATGTTACTCAAAGTGGAAATATCCACATTTTTTTCAAGTAAAAGTCCAGCTGAAATAGGTGTGTATAAAAAGGGTAGAGGAAATAATAGCTTTTAACCCAATACACCAAACTCTTCCTGCTACCAGTACGAAATAATAACTTTCCAAGTATTACTTTTCCTATTTTGACTGGAAGAGTCAATTTAAGAAAAAAAATGCATGCAGGAGTTGCTTCACTTCCACTGCCAAAATCTTTACCAACAACAACAATAACACAAAGGAGATCACTGCGAAGAAAGGAACTATTATTTTATTAGTCCATTTTTTTTTATTTCTAAAGCACCAACTTCAAATGCTAATGCGGCATTATCATTAGTTTAACACATTTAAATGCACAGCAACCGAAATTTGCTTTTATAAAACTATCACCAAAATACATTATGTGCAGTAAGATGCGCATTATGTCACTTCAACATAAGAATATTAACATGTTCTGAATACACTCAGACTTGCATAAAATTAAAGTATGAAACATTAGTTTCAGCCAGGAGTGTCATATTGTATACATGAAATAGAAATTGAATAACACTTTAATACATATATTCTGGGAATATTCTGTCTAAGTTTGTATTTGATCATATATCTCTATTTATCTTTAAACATAATTGTATGTATATAATTATGTATGATCATTCTGCCAAACTTTATAGTGATTACGTGAGTTATTAAAATTGCTGGAAAAGAGGATCTGATCTTTTTGTTTCTTCACGGATAAATTCCCCATTCAACGATAAAATCGCAGCGCGGAACAGTGCTCCACATGTTGTTCAGTATAGAGCTATAAAACAATACAGCTGAACAAAGATAAGTTAATAATTACAATCACAGTTAAAATGGCTAACAAACTAGTGGTGTTTTTGCCACTGACCGTTCCAAGGCGGTGCCCCACTGTGTTCCTTTAATTGTTCGTTTTGTCCTCGTGTGTTTGCTTTGTATGCTAGTGTGTGTTGGTAGTGTATATGTGTGTGTGTACATGATTGTGTGTGTGTGTGCGTGTGTGTGTGTGTGTGTGTGTTGGTGGTGGTGTGCACTTCTGGGTGCTGTGGGGTTCGTTTTGGGGAGGCTGCGTTTTTGGTACGTGGCATTCCCTGTTTGATATTATTTTTGTTTTTTTGTCACAAAAACATATGTCTACCCCATAGCAGTTTGACATTGATTTTAACCTAAGCTTCCTATTCATGCAAGCTATCTACACTTCAAGTTTCATTGCAATTGGTCACTCCTTGCTCGATTTATTGTGTGGAAACCATTTTTTCTATTTTTAGTAACAGTGACCTTGACCAAAGTTGGTTGTAACATGCACTCTGCACATCATCTCAATATGGTAAACATTTGATGTGATCTATTTTAAGATCCTTCAAGGGGTTCAAGAGATATAGTGCGGACACGAAATATAGTCATATAAACTTTGACCAAAACAATTTGATCGAAATTACTGAGATTTGCTTACCTAAAGTTGTTCTCTCTCAGATTTTGGTGGAAAAACAATGTTCTTCGAATTGTCTGAAATTAACTTATTTTAACCGAACCGTTAAATAAAAAGGTTCCAGTATAAATTTCTGTAAAGTACTTCTGAATTAAAAAAAATACGCTGTCAAATTTTAAAGCGTTACAAACGCTTTTGAAATCCAAATATAAATGTCTGGTGTAGCAGTGCTGTCAAACCAAGTTCTCCAATATGTTCAAAAGACTTTCTCAAATGTCTACCTAGATTTTGAATTGTGTTCTTGATTCTAGTTATTAGTTTGTACATTTTAAGTTTTACCATTTAAATTTTTTCACCTGACACTGTGACCAAGCGTCTTAAAAAATTCATTAACAACCGCTTAAACGTTTGCTAGAGCATATGTAATAAAAGGAAATGGAATAATTTTGAGTTGGAAATTCATTAATAGCTATTTATATGTTATTTGGTTTTTGGCCTCGATATAATATTACCCTCGCCTAACGGCTCGGGTTATATAAGTCTAGGCGGGTAATATATCCCCATATATCACGTCAAAAACCAAATAACAATTTTATTACCTTTCCCTTTCTTAAATACACGCCTCAAAATTACTATAGGTTTGTATAGGAGCGCTGTCATTGACTCGCGATAACATTTTAACTTATAAAGTTATTTTAAAATCACAAAGGGGATGATAAAATATAACATTTCCCCTTTTATGAGACTTTATTTGTTTGGTCTTTTTCTAACTTAAAAACTCTACCCGTCGTTTTACTATATAATATATAGTAAAACGCCCAAAATGTCACAATTTTAAGTGAAAATTTTGCAGTTTATATTCAATTTGTTCAAAAACTATAATACTTATTTTAGAATCACAAACGGGATTGAATAAAACAATTATTCTCCATTTAAATGATATATTTTATATAAAAATAAAGAAAGAAGAGAATGGTCTTTTTTAAGGTTTTGTTTAACAGGTATATAATTTAATTTTTACGATCGGAGCTCGGTTGCTTCCGTAATGCTGGCCGAACACTTCCGAATGATTGATCTAACTGCTTCAGGCCATCGATAAGTTTTATGGCCGGACATTACGTAACATTTATCATGATCTTTAAAACGTTGTATATTGGGTTTTGTTTTACATTAAAATACAAACTGGGTTAGAATCTTCAGTTTTATGTTCATAAAAAGGCAAAACCTTCATTGAAACCGGATATACATGATACCGTCTTTATAGCGAGTATCCATGAAATTTTCAGTATAATTATCAATAATATTATTTAGCTTTTGATGTTAATTTGCAACACATAAAAGATTCACTATGCATGCATTTTTATTTCGAAGCACTTGCACGGGATATTTTATTTTGTTTTACATTTTTCTTTGACTCGAATGAATGGCAAGCAGTCGCTCCGCTGAAATTAGTGTCATTTTATAGGTGTCAACATAGAGTTTCTTCCAGATTCAAAATACACAGATAAAAGCAGGTTGTCTTATCCCTCGAATCTTTTGTCTTTCATTTCACCCCGTAGAAAAATACTTATTATTACATTAACAAAAAGAAAAGAAAAAAAACATTGGTTAATCAATATTTCTAAGCGAATGAAAATTGCTAGCTCTTCAAAGCAGTTACTATAATATTCTGAAAAGGAAACGGTGCAATATCTCAACTCAAAAAAGCTTACAGAAATCGAATGTCAGTTTTTATCAGATCAGGAATAACTAATTTGGAAATAAAAAAGTCGACGTACTTTTTAACGCGGACGCCTATAATTTACGTTTTAAAAGCACACCATGCTTTTGCAACATATTTGCCGTGTGCGTCTGTACTTGAAAATTCCAGGTCTACATTTTTCAACAATTCTCACGAGCAAACATTACGCACGTGTAAAGGGATCAGCCGAATAAGAAAAATCAAGTGCACACTAGATTCATTCCCATTATCATATCAAAATTCACGAATGTTGTAGCTTTTGGATTGATATGTGACTATTGTCAACAATTGCTTCCAATGAATTTTATTTTCAACATCCGTTATTTTATATTAGATTCATTAATGACTGAACATGTGACTGTAATGAAGAAGTGCTCTCTAGTTAAATCATTATCATTATTATTATCATTATTTCTATTATTATTATTATTATTATTATTATTATTATTATTATTATTATTATTATTAATTGCGAGTAATGTGAATGATAATGTTGAATGTTCTTTATCTTTTGGCAGAAATGGTAAAATTTAAGCAGAAGATTATCCCCTTTACGCACAAAAGTAACACGTCAAGTTCAATATCTCCCTTAGGCAATATTCAAGTAAAATCGATAATCAATGATTTATGACCCTGTCCGTTATTTACGGATACTACCGAACCGTAGTTGTTTCAATGCTTATCGATTGTCGGCTGATACAGCGCTTGACACCTTTTCTGCCGTATGTTATTTCAGGGTCCGTATATTACAATCGATAGCGCGACATCATATTTTACCTAACTAACCATATATAGTAGAATTTCATAACCCTGTAATATACGGACCCTGTAATATACGGACCCTGGTTATTTATTTAACGGCTGAACGTAAGCAGAATTTCAAATTCACATATGATACCTCAATTTTATTTCGTGACGTCACAAATCAGCACGGACTCATACATTGACGAAGTGTACACGGCGAACAAGCACACGTTTAACATGGGGTACAGTAACAGGATATGTCCGGTTAAACTCAGTAGTTAGTCAGGATAGAGACATGGTTCATGTGAACTGTACTTCATCCCAATGTGATTGACCATTGTATGAAGTTGTATTGAATTCCAACCAGTAGTTTTCAAGTTATGCTCCTTGCCAATTGCGAGTATATACTCCGCCCCCCCCCCGCCCCCAGCCCCAATTCGTTTCTTTTATAAAAAGAGATTTACCAAAATTCTATATATTATCATAATTACAATAGTGAATAAAGACCACCCTTTGACCCTTTGACACAATGTTTACACGATTTCTAAATTCCATCAAACTTTGAAAAAAGATCACAACAGCAAATAATTGAGAGTGGAGTGTCATATTTTTTCAGTCTTCATTTGGGACTTCCAATCCTTTCTTTCAATAAAATCTGCCATACTATTTTCATCATATTTGTCTCATAAGTCATAACTATTCAGGAACGTAGAATATACGATTCTAAGTTCCTGAACTAATGAACTGTTCACTTTGCGGTATTTACACTCTTTAGGGTATTTCATACTTTAAACGTAGATTCAGTCTGCTCTCTTTTTTTATTTGGATGTATTCTGCTTTTACCCTAAAAAATGACCTCCAGAGAATTTATTATAAAAATCGTTGAATAAACGCATTTAAGCTACAGGAACAGTACTTTTTTTGACTGTGAAGCGTTCTATATAATGACAGTATTTATAACATGTTAAAAGTCCTGTCTGGAAGGTTTGGGTATGTACCTGACTATGTTACATCAGCTGATTATTAAGCATGTTAAGTGTAAACAGAGTGGTCATGCCTTAGCCTCAATATTTCGACTGCAAGACCGACCGATTTTACAAACTGATATTATATAGATGTCTGTCTTTACGAAGGGCGGCCGTCGTTAATATAAAAAAGCCCTGGCGCACAATTTGTTGGGCTAGTCATGCCTGTGGCATGAGTGGTGAAAGATTAAGGCATACAGTACAGGCCTGGAGGATTATGCAAAATATTTGAAGTGACAAGTTTTTCACTTTGCGGAAGTAACTCTCAGCATACATGCCGTTTAGGGTTGGATCATTAACGGGAGATTTGTGAAAAATCGCCGGGTTTTTGGACATCACAACGGGGTAAAAACGAAAACCAAAAAACATGCGTTTCTGACGTCATACATGACGATTATGTTTATTCAACTTAATGTAAACACATGCAGTCGCCATTTTAAGCACATTTAAACCTTGATTCTCAATTTCTCATATGCAAAATTATTACAAACAAAATTCTCTGAATTTTAATGAAACTAGAATAATGTCGTACTTACGGTTGATCTGGATACAAAGCAAAACAAAACAAACAAAAGCAACAATTTTATTTCTTTGAACTGGCGGTAAATAATCTTTAATCAACTAGACTAGTACATTAAAAGTATCATATAATCATATTTAATAATCCTGACCAAGGTCTTTCAAATAGTATTGTCCGAAACGAGCGTAATACGATAAATAACTTGCCTCGGATCACGTGACAAACATCCGGGTACCCACAATTTTGGAAAAATAAAGAAAATATTGAAACTTTATATCTACGTATATATCGATATTTTACCAATCAATTTGACCAACAAAGAGATCCTTAATACAATATATACTATTTGAAAGACCTTGTCCAGACGTGTCATCTTGTTGCAAACATCAATTACGTCAATCAGGCGATAAGTATTACCCCGGGCAATGACCAGATGTTACTGACAATTAACACTAACGAGCGTAATAAAGAGCCGACTTTCGTCACCTAATCAACCAATTATCGATCTCGCGTGTCAAGGTTTTGACTTTGTATATTCAAACTTGGACTTAAGTGGGTATTTAACGAATTTTATGGATTTTCTTTTCTTTCAAGACAAAATTTTGATTTATCGGGAGATTTGGGTGTTTTTGCGAGCTTCGCCGGGGCGCCGGGGTAAGGGTCTAAATATCGGGAGAACCCGGCGAGTAACGGGAGAACGGCATGTATGACTCTCAGTCTGAGACAAATAGCGTGACTCTGAGTTTGTAGTGCCTGAAGTGACTTCAACTTAGTTCAAGTACAGTATGGAGAAATATCGCGTTACCGCGCTAGTGTTATATCTGTAGCGTCATGGCGTATTTTTCGTGCCGCGACTCTGCCCTTCTCAACATCCATTTTGCCCTAAAGTCATGATATTTTATGTTCTTTATCAGGCTGGTAACATTGCCCGATCGGGCTTAGAAGCCCAATCAAGCTTCTATTGCCCGATTGGGCTTAAATTTATGAAAGAAACTAAGATTTATATAAATATTTCAAGAAATATTTAATGAATTGCTTTGAAAGTCCTACATATGTTCAGCTGGTGTTCCCTTGTTATAAATACCTACTTTTTATCCAAATAAAACTTACACTTTTTTGCTCAAAAGGCTTTGCTTATTTTACATTAAAAGTACATGGAAAGTGAAAGTAAAAGTGCCAGAATTCTGGCGCAAAAAGTGGCTGATTATGGTTGGGTGATGTTGACTTCTAGCATACTGAAATGTTGCATGTAACATATTATAGGACTTCAGAAGTTATCTATAAAATACTTACCAAAATATTTACAAAAAAGATAATTTCTATTGATAAATTTAAGCCTGATCGGGCAATAAAAGCTTGATTGGGCTTTTAAGCCCGATCGTGCAATGTTACCAGCCTGTTTATCATCACCATTCAGCCCTAAACCTTAATCTGACGTGTGCTCAGCATTGGATTGCCGATTACATAAACGCCCGAGGCGATCAAAAGACACCGCATGTACACCTGTTAT
>JAFMSR010000004.1:3319788-3341880 GCA_022818135.1 Saxidomus purpurata
ATTTCCCTTGCGTCTAGAACATACTTACTGAATTCACTTGTAAAAAGTGCGGGAAGCACATAATGGAACAGCCAAATTTCAGCCAATCAGAATCCTCGGATCGCGGAGAAAAGTGTCAGAGTGTATCAGAGTCAGAAGTCATAACATATCGGGTAATTTTGTGTAAACAACAAATGACTGCATTAAATTGTGTTTCTAAAGGGAATAATGAATAGTTACCTAAAATTTTTAGAGTTAAATTTCATTTGAAAAAAGTATTTTTAAACATAGAATATGCAGAATCATTCCTTAGACCCTCGAATCGCGGAGAAAGAAGCATATGGATAGTCTCGGGGGTCCGGACCTGGAGACTTTTAGTCTCGAGGTCTGGACCCGGACCCGAGACTTTTAGGCTCCAGATCCGGATCCGGACCCGGAACTGGAGACACTTCCTATAAAATATCAGATCTGTGAAAGGGGTCACACTGAAACGTCAAATAATTAAAGTGGCTAATTTGGAGTAGGACCCAGTTCCGTATTGACTGGCGACTTTCAAATGGCAGATTATTGCCATGGTAAATTGCGAGATAAAAAATTATAGCTGAATTTTTGACCAGTTTATCTACTTAAAAAACTATATCATGTCTTTGTGTATAAAGAAGAAATAAAAATCATTTACCGATTCGTTTCGCTTTCATTTTTTGGGGTTCATGGCGATTGCTTCCCTTTGAAACCATAATAAATGCCATCACTCCGGAGATCACCGGATAAATGTGTGATCAACCAAACTCCCGCAGGTTACTTCCCCTTATGGTATACAATAACCACTGCCAACACAAACTTTGTTAAAATTAATAAATCAAAGGACTGAAAGTGCTGGAGGATCGATTGTCTCTGAACAACACAGTCTGCACACATACATGTGTAAATATCAGGACAACACAGATTGTATACATCACATGTGTAAATATCAGGACACCCTTGCACGAGTAAAGTTATAAACTGGAGATACAACTGTCCACACATTTTGACCTTTAACCATTAGTGTAAACTTTACTTTTGAGATAGGAACCCATGTGCTTACATTTTGCATTCAGTAACTATGTTTAACTACCCTATGAAGTATTAAGCTGTAAATGGTAACTGAGAAATGGATTTTGACAAAACTGAACTGAAAATTCATAGTTTGAACAACTTTTAATGCCATTCAAAAGTTATGGGATATGCCCATAGGGTTGATTGTATTGTGCCAATTCATTGATTCGGATTTAACGTCGCACTCAACAGCTAAGGTCATATTGCAACGTCCAGCTTTCATGGAGGAGGAAGACCCTGGGTGCCAATTCTGGCATTATTTCAGTCACGAGCGGGCACTTGCGTAGAACCTAGATAGCTCCCAGTCATAGAAGAATTCGACCCAAGTAGGGCACGAACCTACAGTGGTGAGGGAAAAGTAAACATCAGTCAATGACCTCAACCACTCGGCAACAGATGCCATTGTTTGATGCCAAGCAATTGTCTGAAGTTTCAAGGCTTTAATGGTTACCAAGAAAGTGAATTTTAAGAAAGCTTAACCATATTCAAGACGACAGTGCCGACTGACGTCAAGAAGGTTATGACAATGGCTCTTCTGTTTTTCAAAGAAAAGCTAAAAATTGATAAATCAATCTTTTGTTATAAATTGATTCAGTATATACCTATTGTAGAACAAGTACTTGCAGCTTACATTAACTATCCCCGTGAGTGGTTCCAAAATACTGCGAATTGTAATATATCGCACACCTGGTCATTACCAGCCTTTCTACCATACTGTTTTAAATTTTCGTAACTTGTATAAAACAACAACTGAATGTTTTAATAGCAGGCTATTATCTTTCATATTTAACATATACTAGACTCTAGCAGTGTTTCGTAACAAGTAATAATGATGATTATTATGATGATTATTATGTTCTTATATAATTAATGTATGTATGAATGTACACACCAAAATTTAGTGTAGCAAAAGAGTCGTGGTAAAGTTTAGTTTAAACAATATTTATTCTCGAAAAAACATAGTATATATACCTACATAGTACAAAGGTGTAACAATATAACTGGAGTCTGAAAATAAGTTTTCAAAGAAAACTTTTATTAAATCATTTTCCTACTTTGGTAAAGTTTGAAAGTTTTTGTTACAATTTATATTGAGTTAATATTTGTTCTTTGTAAATGACAGCATAATCCAGAGAAATGAATTTGATTTTCCCTTTAGATTATTGCATTTGTCTATATTTAAAAATCGTAGTTAAGACATGTAGATCTATGTGATTTCTTACAGTTATTCGTACCCAGGTACGAATCGACTTCGCCGAAATGCGAACATTTTCGTACCATTTTCGAACCACACATTTACATAAAATACAACAACTACAACGTGTTTAAAGCATAAAAATATGTTGTCATATTTCAAAAAGACATCTACAAGTGCCTCTGTAGAGTTAATTTGCTGATAAGTTTCAGTTTTATACCTAAACGCATGAAAGCGTATTTAAGACTAGTTTTTCGGAAAATCTTTAGAGACACTAAATGACAACTAGTCAGGCCGAGCACTTTTGATGATAGAGGCGTTGGCAAGTTACAAAAAAATCGTTGTTTTTTATGTTGAAATTTAAAATTCATGAGTACCTAGTGGTTCGATAACGTATTACGTACGATGTTCCGATGGTTTATGATCACAAACACAACATCGGATAAAAGACACATTATTCGGCCTGACCAGGTGTCTTTTAGTGTCTCCGGTCTGACCAGGGATCGTATATACAGGGATATGAAACGCGCTATTGAGCAGACGAATTTATTGCGGGCCGCAGTAATTTAATACGTGGTGAGTAAAAGATGCATGGAGACTTAAGCACTAGATCGAACATATGCGTCTCTCTTCATTATAAAATTGAGGTACTTCTGAGATGACGTTTCCAAATATATATAAAACTTTAACCCAAATTGAGTAGTTATTTCACAAATACCTTGGCAAAGTACGGTGTTTTTGGCTAGTTTTGTCGCAATTTTTCAAACAAGAGCTGTCAGTAGGACAGCGCGCTCGACTTTTTTAGTGCTTGCCAATAAAACAAAACTTTGACAGTTAAGGGCACACAAGACTTTAACTAGGAATTTCTAAGTACAAATCAAGAAACATTTTCACAGAGTTATCTTCTCTTGCTTACAGATAGGTCTCATGATGGTACATAAGAACTTCAACTTTCAAAGTAATATCTCAAATGGTTAAGTCAACAAGTGGACAAAAATGAAAATTTTAACTGAGTTTCTAAGTCAAAAAGGGCCATAATTCATATAAAATCCTTCACAGAATTACCTTCTCCTGCCCATGTTTTGGGATCATGATGGTAAACAAGTATTCCAACTTTCAAAGTAATATCTCGAACAGTTTAGTCAAAAAGTGGACTGGTACGAAAAACTTAACCAAGATTCTAAGTCGATAAAGGGCCTTAATTTTTAAAACAAATCCCTGACAGAGTTACCTTCTCTTGCCTACAGATGGGGGTAATGATGTAAACAAGCATTCAAAGTTTCAAAGCAATATCTCAAAGGGTTAAGGCAATAAGTGGATTTTACCCATATTCAATGTATTTTCTAAGTAAAAATGGGGCATAATTCTGTTCAAAACCTTGACAGAGTTATGTACTCTTGCCTGTTGATGAAGGTCATGATGGTAAACAAGTATGGTTAGTTTCAAAGCAATACCTCCAATGGTTTTGAAATAAAGTGAGGTGGTACGAAAAACTTAACCAAGCTCAATACACTTTCTAAGTCAAAAAAGGGTCATTGACAGAGTTATGTACTCTTGTCTGTAGATGGAGGTTATGATGGTAAACAAGTATGGTAAGTTTCAAAGCCATACCTCTAATACTTTTGAAATAAAGTGGGGTGGTACGAAAAACTTAACCAAGGTGCGACACCAACGCCGACGCCGGGGCGAGTAGGATAGCTCCCCTTTTCATAGAAAAGTCGAGCTAAAAATGTAAAACCCGGAAATCAAAAAACATGTTCCAAAGACAACATTTTTCATCCGACTGATATAAAAACAAAAATAATATCAAACAGGGAATGCCACGTACCAAAAACGCAGCCTCCCCAAAACGAGCCCCACAGCACCCAGAAGTGCACACCACCAACACACACACACACACACGCACACACACACGACACACACACACAATCATGTACACACACACATATACACTACCAACACACACTAGCATACAAAGCAAACACACGAGGACAAAACGAACAATTAAAGGAACACAGTGGGGCACCGCCTTGGAACGGTCAGTGGCAAAAACACCACTGGGGAGCTTAAACCGGTTTATGGTGCGCACCCAACCTCACTCTTACCCCCACCATGTTCCAAAGTCACAGGACAGTGTAAATAAAAGTAATCCCTGCTAGGTGAATCTCTAACACACGCAATGGAAACAAAAGGCATGGTATGTAAAACACAAAAATGCTCGTGTATAAATATATAAAAAGCAAACCTTGAGAACCAAAAAACGTATGTACTCAACTAGTATCATTTTAAAGAAGACCTTCTAACGTTTCCAAATATATATGATACTTTAACCCAAAGTAAGTAGTTATAATAAAAATACCTCGACAAGTTAAAGCAATCTGGCTTATTTGTTTGTTTAAAATTGTCAAGGAATATAATTTACGGAAATTAAAAAAACATGTTGCAAAGACAATATTTTTCACCCGCCCAACATAAAACTGGTATCTTTGTAAAAATATACATGAAACTTAAATCCGAAGTAAGTAGTTATCACACAAATGCTTCTGCAAATATAGCTTATATTAGCTATTTTTGCTTCAAGTTGTCAAGATTTACAATATAAGAAATTCAATAAAAACATTTTTATGAAGACAACATTGAATGTAGATTTTATTTTTAAAACTTTAAGTCCAAATAAGTAGTTGTTTGACTAATTATTTCAAGGAATATACTTTCATGAAATAAAACATTTTCTATAATTAACAAAATTGACATTATTATCTGTTATTGTAAATAATAACAATATAGTCGTTGTATATTTTTATGTAAAGATCAAACAAATATGATCGGTTCTCTGATTAAAAGCAAAATTTTCAGGTGTCCAAAATCATTTAACACGTGTTAGGTGTGATATATGAGCGGCTTTAATGAAACGATATTAATGTTGTGGATTTTCTTAATTGCTAATTAGAAGACGATACCGCTCTGTTTGAAAGTCATTGTGTTGAAATAGCAATTTTAAAGCGAAAGAAAAAGATGTGAAAACTTGTGAAAACCTAGAAGAAACAATCATGTAAGTGTGATTGTAATCAGAAATGAGCAAAAGTCTAGGTTATGTATAAAATGATTCCGATATGTGTACATCATTATTATAGTTGCAAATCATATTAGATGATTATTTGAAGCTGTAAGTGATAATATTCCTGGATATATTTTCTATAAGTTCATAATTAACTGTTTACTTGTTAAATAATTGTGATTTCCTGTGGCTTAAAGTGATTCTGTGCATTTTGTGTTTCGTGTGTTATTGAGTATTAAAGTATGGCATTTGTAATAGGACATAGTCAGACAAAGTACTTGTCGGAATATCTGTGTAAGGGATCTTATTCCGTGTTTTCATATCCTGGATATAGAACTACTCAGTTGTTGTCAGAACAAGTGATTTTTGAAGTTGCTCCGTTCTTTTCGGTAAGTGTTTATTTTTTATGTTAAAAGAGCTTATATTATCTATATATATTCTGGTATCTATATATCATATAAAATAATGAAATCATAGTATGATACAGGTTAATATTTATATTGAAAAGTTATAACATAAATTAAGTTCTGTGATATTGAAAGTAAAATATATTCACTATGATTGACATAAGAATTTGTACAATTGTCCCATATTTGCAGTGTAACGAATTTATTTTAATCACTAAATAAGATGTTTTGTTAGTGCCGAAGAAATTATTATAGTTTATTTGCAATAATCTAAGTTCTCATGCATAAAGAGAATGTATTTGTATGTTGTGAATACCTCATATTTGCATGTTTTACATGTATTGAGAGTAATAAAGTTCTGTTCTGTTATGTTCTGAGAAGTATACCTGTTATATGTTGCTGTTCCACCCCCCCCCTCCCCCCTCGCCCCCCGCCGCCCCTCACCCCCCATCAGTTTTCATAAAGTATAATAGTTTGTGTATTAATCGCATGACACCTGCCAAAAGATACGCGCCAATATACAACTGTATACTTGATAGGATTAATATCCAATATTAACACGTAGATGATTGGTATGATGTGATTATGCAACCGTTGCAGTCTTGTCTTGTGTCCTCGATAACGCTGTATGCATTTAATATTTTTACCTCATTTTTGTATTGATCTTGAAGAAAGAAAAAAAGCTGAAAGTTATATATTAAATTAGAATGATTGCTACGCAGAACATAATTTTTACGGCGATTAGCACTTTTCAAGTATTTAATTTATCTATTTAAGTTCACCATTTTACAGCATTATTACGTGCTTACAAATAAGGAAACCTTAATGGAAAATCACCCGAACATCTCAAACATTTACTATTATAGTATTTAATTTATCATGTTTATGGAAAATCCCTTTATTATTGTATGTAAATAGTTGTGTGAAATAAAGATTATGTCCGATTGTCTGTTCACATGCCTGTATTTCTATCTACAAGTATATTGACCGTAAATAATACTTGCTTTTGTTGTTGAATTTACGGTCGTATTTTGTAGATCATGTTGACCCGGAGTACGCGTTGTCAGTGCTACATGCATATTATACTAAATTGAATGTATTCCTAATCGATTGCAAAACAAGAGAGAGAGAGAGAGAGAGAGAGAGGCAGACAGAGAGAGAGAGAGAGAGAGAGAGAGAGAGAGAGAGAGAGAGAGAGAGACAATGTGGAAAAATAAATTGATAAGAATGTTCTTTGACACATCTTGAACAAATAAGAAAGACAAAATACATACCAAATTTAGTATATTCCAGTTATATCCTATAAATGAAGTTTTGATATATCCAATTGAAATTTTATCTAATTTAGCTAAAATTTAAGGTTGTTGAACATCCTGAATTGTCTTCTGATTATAGCGAAAGTAATAGCAAATGGTGGAATCATCAGTATATTAATTTCTTCTTCATCAGATAATGACTTTTTTCCTTGCATAAAATAGTCGCAAATTATGGAATGAATTAAATACGGAATAAAGAATGAAAATATGCCATGATCAGAGCGCCTCCGAGTGGTGTGGCCTGGATGCAGATGGATAGTACTATACCAGTATTGAAAGTAATTATATCTTTAGCAATAAAATGTTTAAAATTGGTGCCGACTGACTGAATGACTGACGGACAAACGGTAGTTTATTATGCTAAAAATCAGTCTATCCATCTGTAACTGAACGCTCTCCGCAAGTACTGTAATATTTTTGACACAAAAGATAAGCAAAATTACCATAACTTGCAGAAGTATTTGTGTGATAACTACGTTCTTTGGATTCAAGTGTTATATATATTTGAAACAATAAAACGTATCCTACACAAAGATACCGGTTTTATGTCGGTCGGATGAAAAATGTTGTCTTTGCAACATGTTTTTTAATTTCCGTATAATATTCCTTGAAAATTTGGACAACTAGCAAGAATATGTTTCAAAATGTATCCGTTCTTTATAATAATTCACTGATTTATAGTTCTCTTTACGTGAATTATTAGTGTCAGTATACTACAATATTATGACATCCCGACCAAAACAAACACAGTATACATTAAAGGGAAAAATAAAAATTGAAAAAAAGCATGCACCCCACCCACTAAAGACAATAGCGCTCTACCTTAAGCCATAACTCAAGCATGTGGACTTCACAATTTAGTGATGTGTTATAAACTGTTGATGTGTAAGATTGAAAGAACAGCTCAACTATTTCTATGGTCGAGCATCTGGAGGAGACATTGAACTAGTAAATAAGTGCTGGTTTGAATAATTTCATCATTTGACTTTGTCAGGAAACTTGCACAAAAATTGGATATTTTTCATGTAAGTAAACCCAAGAACTGAAATGACATGTTTTAACAATATTTGCAACAAAACACACTAATACAGGTTCTAAAAGCTTATATAACAGTAATTTGATTGTGTATTAGACCATCAGACTACATTTTAGTGATATCATCATGTTTTCACTGGTGGCCATTTTGTTCCGGGGCAAGTTACCTTAAAAGACTGCACAACGGGTGGCCAAGCCGGTAACAAATGCATCATATCAATTTGGAAACGTTAGAACGTCTGCTTTACAATGATACTAGTTTTATATCAGTCGGATGAAAAATGTTGTCTTTGGAACATGTTTTTTGATTTCCGGGTTTTACATTTTTTGAAAAATTGCGACAAAAATAGCCAAAAACATCGTACTTTGCCAAGGTATTTGTTAAATAACTACTCAATTTGGGTTAATATTGACAATGATATTTATGATATATGACTTTACAATGATATCTGTTTTAGTTCAGTCGGACAAAAAATGTAGCTTTTATAGCATGCTTTTTGTTTTCCGGGTTTTACTTAAATATTTTCCGGGTTTTCCAATATTTCCGGGGAATAAACCTGTCCAAAATGTAGACACAGTCAATTTTTTTGGAAAAGCAAGGGTTGTCGTTTGTAATTGAGTTGTCGTTTGTTTCATAGAGGGCGCAATCTAATCTACGCTGATAAAAATAGAAAAAAAGCGCATTTCACTTACACAGCCTTTGACATTATAGAAACGAAGTGCAGTCGACTAAAAAGTTGATTTATTCTCATGACCAAGTTTTAAACTTGACTTAAAAGTCAGCTGGAAATCTTATTCGACCCAAGATACGATCTAGAATTCATTTGGCGATTTCGGTTTCATTTTTGTGCCAGGTTAGCTAACAAGAACTACACTGTACTCAAAACGTTAATATTGTTTCTTTCAAATCATTCAACAGACACAAGTAACTATGATTGCTTCATGAAACGCAAAATGACAATGTAATAAACTTAATTTGTTAGTTATCTTTGGAATGGACACTTGATCATTTCGGCAGCTCACAAAATTTTAATGGAGCTTACAGTAACAAGAAGGCTAAGATTGCAATATGGCTACTTGAAATATGTGAATCCTAGCAGATTGTTCCCCAAGCCAGTCTGGATCTGACTCGGCTATCTACATATTTGTATAGTTTCGAGTACATTATTGGCCAAAATGTTCACTCACTATTTAGTGAAAACTGTTTATATTTAAAAATCACCATCCATGGAAGATCATCTGATGTAAATGTATTTATTGTGTTATTATAATAATAATAATAATAATAATAATAATAATAATAACATCTTTATTTAACGAAGGATGCACATTTAGATACATATAAACAATACACATACCTAATATTTCAATGTGGCCTTCTACAACAATAAAATTATATATATATTGAATTATCAATATCATTAACCTAACAGAAAAAATAATAGTGTGATAATTTTCAATTAGACTTTGACAAACACTTCACATTAATCTTATATACATTCATACACATCACATATAAACTTCTTAGTGCTGCAAATTACTGGTGCTATCTTACACCCAACCGGTCTATGTCTGTAAACAAAGGGTTTTATATATCAAAATGTTCGTTAGAGTCTCTAGATTTCAGAACTGCATGTTGCAGTTACCAAATCTGTGGTACATTGTCGCTATTCAAAATGGCCGCCAAGATGGCCGCCAAATTGTTGAAAATTATGTGTATATATGAGATATCATTTCAACATGGAGAAAATTGAAACGAAAAGCAATTTGGGATATATATGTTTTGTAAAATGTTAAGTTAAGCAAATAAGAACTTTGATATTCTGTTTAAGGATAGATTAAGTCTCGCATACGATAAAAAGGGAGATAATTCAATACAAAAGACACATTTTTTTCAGGCAACTTTACATACTTCTTTTATTTTACCATTTAAATGATAGACAATATCATTTTAGTTTTACATACTGAATAAATAAGAGTTAACTACATATTAAAACAAAATAAATATTCACTCTTTTATATGTAACAGAACTGGACAGCGGTGGATATTCTAGCTTGTCACTAAAATTGCCACCAAATTATTGACTATTTTGTAAATATAATTATGTAGTATATCAATTCAGCACAAAGAAATATTTCAAAGAGATAAAAAACCAATACATACGTTTTGTAAAGAATGTTTAGTAAATAAAAAGGATCTTCTTTTTTCAATTTTAAGGTGAAAACTTCTCTTATACTAGATAAAGGGAGATAATTCAACACTAAAACATACAGATTTTTGTGAAATTTTACATACTTCTATTATTTTACAATTTTGATAATCAACACTGTCATCTTCCAGTTCTTAATTGCATTTCGAAATACAGAGTTATTGTTTATGGTTGTTATTCAAGATGGGTATTATGGCTACAACAATATAAAAAGTATATAAATGCATGTGTAGTTGTTGCATCGTTTCACCACGAGGATATCTTTCACTGAAGAGCAGTTTGTCAGGTATATGTTTTGTGAAATTTAAATATTCAGTTTAACCGTGAAAAAAAGTTTCATACATGAACAGGAAAGGGAGGTAATTAAACACAAAAAGACATGAAATTTGTATAAAGTACATGCGCAGTTCAATTTGCGTGAGACAACAATTAATTTGTAAACATAAAATAAGTAAGAATTTGGTTCCCTTTGTAATATGGAATAAACGTCCACTTCTCCTATGCAACAGTATCCGTGATAAAGAAATTCTAATTAATAATTCAGCAACGTGTACATGTTTGCTTCTATTACAAATTAATATTTACTGTTATTTATGAGTAATATACCGGTTAGTATATCTCTGTGTGGAGTTTAGATGCGTAGTAATCTAATCACGAAGGCTGAAGGCCCGAGTTATTAATTACGAAGCACAGTGATATACTAACCGGAACACGATTCAAAAGTAAAGATCGAATTAAATTATGTAAGAACTATTGATGAAATACAAAGACTCATTCTTGCAATTAACCAAACTAACTTTCTGTTACGTATTTCATTTTTTCTCACGAGATATTTGTGAGAAGAAGAGATGTTGACTTTCGGTGAAACTGAAAGTAGACGTTCTGCATAATTATCGTGAAAGATTTACACCAGCTATAAAGAAGAGGAAAATATATTTTAGCATAAAAAGTAACGCTTACCTTTGAAAGTTTCTCCAACCACGATTTAATTCCAATAATAAGTATACACATGCGTTTAATGAATACGTTCTAAGGAGTGTTTGGTTCACACAGGTGTAATTATGACACCTCCGATCCCAATTTATTGCACCTTTTCAATTTTGAAGACAGCTTTGAAATATTCCGACAGTCTACAAATTTGCAGACGTGCAACACTTGATATGTCTAGTGCAGATAATTATGTAATTAGAGTATTGTGTACCGCTATTCAATTACAAATCATTTCTTTACTTTGCTTTTAAAGAAAGAAACGACATGTTATGTGATTTTCAAGGTGACTTTTACAGTTTGTATATATATTGTTTTACTTTTAACAGGATAATTGAACTTTTGATTGTAATTTAAAGGTGCAATCATGTCATTGTATATCAATTTATCTGTGATCGTCTCTTATAACTCTGTATAGAGTGGTCATTTACACATGTGTTAGTCATAAGGATTCTAAAGTTAACAACTTAGGCAGAAGATTGACTGATATATGTTTGAATAATAACTTATTTATTTTAAATGGTCGTTTTGGACACAGGTGAGTGTAGCGTACCAGGGACCCAAACAGTGAATGGTTGATAAAAATAGCCTAATGATATATAGTAACTAGGCTATTTTGAACTAAAAATCACTGTATGGGTCCCTGGTACGCTACACTCACCTGTGGTTTTGGACAGGACAGTGAAGTAGGAAACTTTACATTTAAAAAATCTTCGGTTAATGACTATACTATATCCTCTGTCAGTCTGTTGAAATTTTTATTGACTTAAGCATAACGGAAGTTGACAGTATTTTTTCAGACGGACACTCTCTGTTGTCCTTAAGTTTGAACTTTGACATTACAAATGCATCAAAAACATCAAAAACTACATATCCCAACAGTTCGAACCCTAAATGACAAAGAAGCAAAAGTAACGATTTTTTGCACAATATTGACCTAGAGAAAGTAGCATTGATTGAATTTCTTATAAATGATTTTCCAAATACATCAGCGCACCAAAAAGTTGCTTTAAATAATATTGTCGAAAACGTAATAAATATATTTGATAAGTCGGTGAAACTTACATTTCCGAATAATTTTACCAAAAATGCACGAAACAGGCAGAGAAAGGTCGGTACAAACGTTAAAAATAGACCCTGGTATGGGTCTCACTGTCGGAATAAGCGACTTATTTATAACCGGGCATGTAAGCAGTTCGCCTTGAATAAAAACAATAACAGTAGAAATTTACTCAACCGTGCGAGTAAGGATTATAAACGGACAATGAAGTTCTACACGAATAAGCGAATCCAATATCATGTACCGGTCAATGAAATATCTATTCCACTGACCCTGCTAACAATGTTTTTCATTATTTCAAGTATCTGTATCTATATGTTAGGTTACCCAACAATTTATATTTGATTATGTTGTTTTTCTCTATGTCTGTTGTTACAAATGTAACCATGGCAAAATAAAGTAGTACTGAACATATAACATATATGATTGTTATGATAATATTTGTAATGTAAATGAAAGAGACTTTAATAAAATATTTTTAATTTTTTAATTTGGATAGTTACTTTTTTTACGTATTTCTTCACATTTTTACAAGAATATACTTTAACGTTGCAACAGAAACCGCAGAAAAAGTTTTTTTTTTGTTAAAATAGACAAAATGAATAATAATGCTTCGGTAGAAATAATTTTTAACTGTAACAATATACAGAACTATTAATACAGTAAACACGTTCTCTGAAAAGATTGTGTATTTCATTGTCATGTTATTTGCTCCACACATGTATGCATTATTTTGTAACTGGCTATAAATGTAAATGTCATTTTATGCCAAATAAAATATATGTTATGTTTTGTTATTATCTGTTTGGTTTTCCTTTTAATAAGCCATTCTTTAGGACTTTAAAAGTGTTTCCATGGGTTTGATTAAGCTATTGCATTGTTATTTGACAACTATTAATAATATTGTTATTAAGCGTATAAAAATGTCCGAGTTACTCGAATGACCGTTTTTCGTTTCGTTCATCGGGAATCGTGTATCGTGTATCGTTCATATCGCTCACCATTCATGATTCATTCATCAGTTATCGTGCGTGCATCGTGCATTCCGTTTGCGTGTATCGTTCGTGTATCGTTCGTGTATCGTTCGTTCCGTGTGCAAAGTTATACGTAAGCACTACTGTAGGAGAAACTTTCAATAGTGTTAGAATCATAAACAGAATCACAAATTTCAGTACAATTTTCTGCATTATATAACATTGAAAAGTACTAGAGCTATCACTAAATGTGATTAATACCCCCAAAAGGATTGCTTTATAAACTGAAGAAGTTCGTAGTAACATAATACCTTGCAAACAAACTAAAAAGCGATATTGTTCTTAGCAGTTCCTCTCATTGTGCTTGACCATTGTATGAAGTTGTATTGAATTCCAACTTGTAGTTTTCGAAAAATGCCCAGACAGGGAAAAGTAACAAAGGGCAATAACCCTGTAATTAGTCAAGATGGAGTTATGGTTACGTGCACTGCACTCCCTCTCACTGTGCTTGACCATTGTATGAAGTTGTATGAATTCCAACCAGAAGTTTTCAAGTTATGCTCCGGACAAGGAAAAGTAACAAAAGGGTAATAACTCTGTAATGAGTCAAGATGGGGTTATGGTTCCTGTGCACTGCACTTCCTCTAAAGTACTTGACCATTGTATGAGGTTGTATTGAATTCCAACTAGTAGTTTTCAAGTTATGCTCGGACAAGGAAAAGTAACAAAGGGCAATAACTCGGTAAATACTCAAGATAGAGTTATAGTTCTTGTACACTGCACTTCCTCTGAGTGTGCTTGATCATTGTATGAAGTTGTATTGAATTCCAACTAGTAGTTTTCAAGTTATGCTCCGGACAAGGAAAAGTAACAAAGGGCAATAACTCAGTAAAACTCAAGATAGAGTTATAGTTCTTGTACACTGCACTTCCTCTGAGGTGCTTGATCATTGTATGAAGTTGTATTGAATTCCAACCAGTAGTTTTCAAGTTATGCTCCGGACAAGGAAAAGTAACAAAGGGCAATAACTCTGTAATTAGTCAAGATGGAGTTATAGTTCTTGTGCACGCACTTCCTCTCAATGTGCTTGACCATTGTATGAAGTTGTATTGAATTCCAACTAGTAGTTTTCAAGTTATCCTCCGGACAAGGAAAAGTAACAAAAGGGCAATAACTCAGTAAATACTCAAGATATAGTTATAGTTCTTGTACACTGCACTTCCTCTGAGTGTGCTTGATCATTGTATGAAGTTGTATTGAATTCCAACCAGTAGTTTTCAAGTTATGCTCCGGACAAGGAAAAAGTAACAAAGGGCAATAACTCTGTAATTAGTCAAAGATGGAGTTATAGTTCTTGTGCACTGCACTTCCTCTCAATGTGCTTGACCATTGTATGAAGTTGTATTGAATTCCAACTAGTAGTTTTCAAGTTATGCTCCGGACAAGGAAAAGTAACAAAGGGCAATAACTCTGTAATTAGTCAAGATGGAGTTATAGTTCTTGTGCACTGCACTTCCTCTCAAGTGCTTGACCATTGTATGAAGTTGTATTGAATTCCAACTAGTAGTTTTCAAGTTATGCTCCGGACAAGGAAAATGCAACAGACCGACCGACCGACCGACCGACCGACCGACCGACCAACCGACCGACCGACCGACCAACCACCGGGTGACTCCTATATACCCCCCTAAACTTCGTTTTGGGGGTATAAATATATTTATTACATTGTTATTGAAATATTAAGTGATTATGTGTTACAATGGTTTAGTCACAAAATGATATATGAATGTGCTATAAATGATACTACAGATGGATGTAGAAGGATATAAGCTTAAACAAATACTGTTACAACATAATTTTAAATGATACAACATAATTTTAATCATCAAATTCTGGATCAACAAAATCTTGCTCTAACAACTAACCAGTGTATATACACATTCATACAAATGATACCCATGCACACATCAAAGCAGCTTGATTCACAGATGTGTGAATATGCCTCATTTAATGATTTGAGGAAAGAAACGCTAGTAAACCAATACATCCAAGAAATCTAACCCTTACTGAAAATAGTTTTGTTTTAGATTGTTTGAGTAGTGTCTTACTGCTATGGATCGTGCGGCATACGTGATCTTCCAGAATCAACACATTTTGGATACTAATACCGAGGGTTCAACGCGACATTTATGGAGAAAGTTGTTGCTGCTTTCAGAGTCAGACACCATGCTCACACGCCTGTTCATGTGAATCAAGCTGCTTTAATGTTGCCACAATCGGAGGCACAATGTTTTTATGTTAAACAAAAGGGCTGGAGTCAGTGTTGATGGTGTATTGTCGCCTACTCTCTTCTTTTAATAAATGACTTCAAAGCGGAGTCAAAGCGGCCCTCTATAAAAACAACCCTGTGTTTTGATGTTCATGAGAGTATCCATCAACTGCTACTTTAAGGATGTAGCAAGTTGTAGAGTGATGTGCTTTCAACATGGACAGAAGACCGGTGCCTACAGGTAAAACTCCAGTACAACTATGCATACTGTCACTTAAGCATTAGTGGCATTCCTCTGACCGAAGTGGAAGAGGCTGCATGCTTATAGGTGAAAACTTCGACAAGCTTACATAGAAGCCCCATCTGGCAAAAACTGAAACTAGGGCCCGTCGAAAGCTAGCAATACTATGTAAGCTAGCAAATGAGAGGAGTTTGAAAACTGTATACTTGGGTATTCTTGCTTGACCATCCCATGAACAAATAGAGCCATGGAGGTATGACATGTCAAACATCAGTATCTGCACTAAAGAACCTGGTTTCCAATCGAGTATGGAAGATGAAAATATCAAAAATCCATGACACAAGCCATGATCTCAGAAGATTATCTATCAGAAACAGGGACCCATCTGCTACAGCTGCTATTCAAGATATCATACACACGGCTGGTGGGTCAGAGACAGTTGGCATACCAACAGGCAAGCAGTGTTCCAACTACAAAGCAGAGGTAGAAACAATCATACAGGCATCGAAAACTATGGAAGAGTAAAAAGAGGGCTGTCAACAGATAGTCAGTCTAACAGATGCTCTATCATCCTCGGAAATCTTGTCTAATGCGAAATTGCCATCCCTTGCCGAAGAATTTAACATGCTCAGCGAGAAGCGGAAAGTGTCCATTTAATAGATACCTACATACTATGGTTTTCATGGTTATGAGATGGCAGACCAATTGACAAAACCAGGAGCTAGAGAGGACCAGCAACTCAACAGAGTCACTTATGAAGAAAAGCTCACGGTGGATAAGCCTCTTACAAGAGCGAAGACAGACATTAAGGTAACTACCATCTATTAGACCGACGGAAACAAGGCATTCAATTCAGGTATCTAACAGGACACAACAGGCTCAATGCTCATAAAAGATATGTATGAAAAAAATTAAGATGTCCTCAATTTCAAACTGTTGAAGAAGTTCGACATATTTTATAAAAAGAAATAGATATTGTACAAAAGTAGAATGGCAACAAGTCTATGGTTCCAAAAGCACAAAAAACTAAAGCAATGTATATATCAGCATCAACTCGCATTTAAAACGAACTTAAAATGTCACAGACTACCCAGTTAGCCAAGACGATAGAATACATTTGTACACTCACGCAGAAAAATGTATTGCAATACAAGTTATTAGCAGTCTTAAGTAGACAATACAGGCTGAAAAAGTGCTCAAACAGTGTGATTATCTGCTATGTTCTCATACGGATTAATTCGTAAAAAAACAAGTATATTGCCAGACTGTACCACCCTGGAAAATGTGTTGTATGGCAGTAAGGAGCTCAAAATAACAGCATAGCTGTCACCAGACTGACGATGCAGACCGTTAACGTGGAGAAAGAGAGGGGATTTACACAAATTAAAATTTCTTTATCATTGTGGATACTGTTGCATTATGAGAAGTGGATGTTTATTCCATTTTAATATGGGGAACCGAACTTTTACTTATTTTTTAATAATAACAAAAGAATAATTGTTGTCTGAAGTAAATTTAACTGCGCAAGTAAGATTACACAAATTTTATGTCTTTTTCAAGTTTAATTATCTCCCTTTTCCATAGTTTAACTGATTTTTTCAGAGTAAATCGAATATTCAGAAAATCTTGAAAACATATTTCTCACAAACTGCTATTCAGTGAAAGATTTGATATGATGTAACATATAAACATGCATTTATACAATATTTGACATTGTTGTGTCAATTTTTAGTAAAGAGGCATTCCCTGTATCTAGCAGGATATATTCTCGAAACATAGATTATGTATGTATGTCCAATGTAAATAAAATGATAAAATAAATACAATTTCAAAGAAGAACGTATGGCGAAAAATGCCTCATTTAACCACAATTAATCAATAAAGAGGCTTTCTGTAATAAATCGCATCCACCCATTAATGGTACAACAACAACTCTACATAGATTATTGAATGGTCTACGGTATTGCAGTACATTTTAAACCGCTGATTTTATCAAGAATGACTGGAAATGCATAGCTGAAACTTTAAGGTTAAGTTGTAATACTTCCAAAGATTCTATCATTTATGTTTTGGGGGTTATTTAGTCGACATCAGTTATAGGGTATGTCCCTTAAAATGGTCAAATAAACGAAGTATGTAAAATTTCATAAAATTCTGTATCTTTTAGTGTTGAATTATCTCCCTTTTCCTAGTTATAGAGAGGTTTTCACCTTTTTATTGAATAAGAGAATCTTATTTGATTAACTTACATAATATATATGTTGGAAATTGTTCTTCAGTGAAATATTTTCTGATGTTGCATTGATGCACTATGTATATTTTACAAATTGGTCAACAATTTTGTGACCATCATGGCAACAAGCTAGAATGTCTAATGATGTGCAGTACTGTTTAATATAATAGGGTTAATATTAAACTGAATAGTTAAGAGTATTATTTGCTTAAATTTACATTTTACGAACATACATATCATAAATTGCTTTTCTGTTCAAATGTTCTCCATGCTGAAATGATACGCCTTATATACACATACTTCTCAACAATTTGGCGGCCATCTTGGCGGCCATTTTGAATAGCAACAATGTACCACAGCTTTGGCAACTGCAACATCCGGTTTTGAAATCTAGAGACTCTAACGAACATTTTGATATATAAAACCGTTTGTTTACAGACATAGACCGGTTAATGTCTTAAGGAGGCATAAAATCCAGGTTAGTTTGCAGCACTATCTTTGTTCAGAAATATTTGAAAATGTACAAAGTATTGTAGGATGTTTTACTGAAAACATCATAATGATCATATCTATGGACGACTTAATTGTGTTTTTGCAACAAATATTTTTTGTAATTTCTCTTAAATAAAATTAGAGATGGAAGAGATCGAATATTCGTAGGTATGTTATTCCATATATGTACACTGGAATAAGAAAAGCTAGCTTTTAGATAATTAGTGCGTATTTTTGGTAAAACTAATTTTTTGTCAGAAATGGAGCGTAGATTATATGTATTATTGCTGGAAAAGGTTATTAAATTTAGTATATACTCAGGGGCAAGGTGATGTTCAGCTTTATATACTAATACAGCCATATGGTACATAAATCTATCAGAAAATGACAACCATCGTATATCATTTTTTATACCTATGGTATTGGTTGGTAATTGTTTATATTTTACCTGTCGTAAAGCTCTAGAGTGTAATTTATTCATTTTATAGACACAGCCATTTCCATTACCCCATACTGTATAACAATAATCAAAGTCGGGTAGTATATAAGCATTATAAAACATTTTTTTCATTTCTGGTGTTAAATAGTAGGATATTCGTTCTAGGAGAGCAATCTTAGAATTAACCTTTGTACATACTTTGGATATTTGCACATCCCATGTTAAAGTATTATCAATGTATATACCAAGCGCTTTTTGAACTGATACGTTTTCAATGTATGATTGGTTTATTTTCAAGAGCAAATTTAGAGTACCGTCACTGAAGTATGCTTTATTTCGTTTCGTAGTTAAAATCATACATTTGGTTTTAGTTGGGTTTAAGGCCATATTATTCTTACAGCACCACGTGTTTAAAGAATTAAGGTCTTCTTGAAGATTTCTTTGTATTGTATCAATAGTAAACCCTGTTTCATACAGAGTTGAGTCATCAGCAAAGAGCTCAATGTTACCTGAAGAAGTTTCAAAGGATATATCATTTATGTATAATAAAAATAAAAGAGGCCCTAGAATAGAACCTTGGGGTACACCCGAGGTAATTTTCATAACATTTGAAGTGTTATTTCCTGATTTTATGATCTGCGTTCTATCCGAAAGATAAGAGTCAAAAAGTTTGACAGCTTTTTCTGAAAAATAATAAAGCCGTAGTTTATATAAAAGAATTATGGTCAACTAAGTCAAATGCTTTTCGTAGATCTAAAAACACCGCACCCACATATTTCCCAGAATCAATGTCTTTTAGACAGGTATCTATTAAATGCGTTAAAGCAGTGTGGCATGAATGCTGTTGTCTAAACCCTGACTGGTGTTCGTGAATTACACGTGTATGTTTGAAGTAATTTTGTAGCTGAGAAGCAATGTGTTTTTCAAATATTTTAGAAATGGGTCGATAATTGCCTGGATCTTTTTTATCACCGATTTTAAAAATAGGTAAGACATATGCTTCCTTAAGGGCGTCTGGAAACACACTTTGGTCAATACTTTGATTAATGATATATGTAATGGATGTTATGTGATCGCCACAATATTTAAGTATCTTTGGACTTATACCATCTATGCCTGTAGATTTACAAGGATTTAGATTATCAATTATTTTCTTTACTTCAAAAGCTGTTATATGCTCAATATAAAACATGCTATGTCTCAGTTTATTGTTTAAAACTTGTTGAAGTTTAGAAAAGTTTTCAGCAACGAATGCTGATTTTGTAATTATGTTGGATATGTTAATAAAGTGTTCATTTAATGCGTTCAGTATGTTGTTTTCTCCTTCAATCAGTCTATTATTATACACAAGTGTATTAGGTAGCGCAACTTCTTTATCATAATAACTTTTACCAGATATAGACTTTAAGCTTTTCCACAAATGTTTTGTAGATTTGTTACTTTTAACTGCTTCATTATAGAAGTTCTTTTTACTTTTTCTTATCATAGATGAAACTTTATTTCTCATCACTTTGTATTGATCAAATTGTTTATCCTTATGCAGTTTATCACGTTGCCATATAGCTACTTTGATATCACTAGTAAACCAATCTGGTTGAACATCACGTTTAATTCTTTTGACCTTAATAGGAGCGTGTTTAGATAAAGCACTGTTTAGGATATTGTAAAGAACTTTCAATGACAAATTTGGATTTTCATATATTAGTTGTGCTATGTGGGGAGTCCATTAAATCAGCATTAAAGTTACGTTCATCAAACTTTTTGAAACTTCTGTACACTAACTTTTTATGCATTTTAGGATTAGTTTTCATACTTATTACACCACGGGTCATACAAATTGGGTAGTGATCACTTATACTATAACATGGTACTTTAATTTCAGATATGTACTCTGGTCTGTTAGAATAAATGTGATCTATCAGTGACGAACTTTTCTTTGTAATTCTTGTAGGACTTTGTATCATTTGGGAAAGTCCAAACTTTAATATTGTGTCCTTCCATTTTGTATTTTTGAATTTGTTATGCTTATTGCTTGGATCATAATTAATGTTCATGTCTCCTAGGACATGATATTCATAACCTTCTGTGTCCATTTTTTCAAGTAACAGCTCATATAAATCAATCCACAACTGTTTAGCATCAGGTGGCTTATACACAAAATGTAATAAAAATGGCTTACTATTCAAATAATTGACTTGAATACAGATAGATTCAATTGCAACATGTTCTAAATCTAACTGCCGAGAGTATGGTATTTTAACTGCAATATAAACTAAAAGTCCTCCACCTTTTTTTGATTTTCTATCTTTCCTTTCAAATGAAAAGTCATTAATATTCAAAAGTGTTTTTGCAGTGTTTTCATTAAGAAACGTTTCACACAAACCAAGTATATTTGTAGAGTTTGGTAATGACAAGTGATATTTTATTTCATCAATTTTAGGTATTATATGTTGAATGTTAAGGCTGGCAACATGTAATCCTTTTATGAAATACAGACAGCCAAGTTTACCTTGAACATGAATACCAATATCAATGAACAATTTCTTGTCCACAAACAGTTTCTGAGACCAAAAAAACATTTAGATTTATCTATAAGCTTCTTAGTTTCATTAAAATAGGGGTTATGATCTTATGACCTCTGATCACTTAATGTGACCTTCTCATGAAGTACTTTAAGAACATGGTTTCTGTAAATTGTCTTGATGAGATAAACATTTTATCAAAGTTTCATGAAAATCATTCAAAGGGTTCAGAATATACAAAGTGGACACAAGAACGATGACCTCACACGCGACCTTTACACAGCAGGGTTGAACCATGTGTTCTGCATAGTGTAATAATATCAACATTTGACCCAAAGTTCATGACAATTCTTCATAGTATTCAGGATATATGGATCAGGTAGCCCTATACCGCTCACCTGCGTACCAAGGAAGCCATTTTTTGCTAAAGGGAGTCAGTAGTTGCTAAGGAAGTCACTGGTTGCTAGGGAAGGAAGTCACTGGTTGCTAGGGAACTAAGTTGTTGCAAAGGAAAGCAACAGTTGCTAAGAAAGTCATTCGTTGTTAGAAGTCACTGGTTGCTAAGGAAGTCACTTATTCC
>JAFMSR010000004.1:3342380-3388204 GCA_022818135.1 Saxidomus purpurata
ATTCCTGCTGTACAACGCAATAGCAAAAGCTGCCACTGATGGCAAGGACATAAAACTAAAGACTAACAGAATCATACAACTTCTGTATGAAGTTGCGCTTGTTTTCTCTTTCCATGCGAATTTTTACATTTACATGCTCTTCAATAAAAGATTTCGCAGAATTCTATACAGGACGATCGTGAAACCTGTTAGACGGCTTGTCGGCGACCCAAGAAGACTGTCAATCACCCGAACCTCCACAGCATCCCACGCCGGGTCAACCAAAAAGACGCCATATACCAGTTCTAAAACTCAACATGAAACTAGATGGCTACACACGAATGATTCCGAAAAATCATCCGGAATGGAAACGAAGACCATGCATACTTTTACGCCTGAAAAATCTCAGAACGGTCTTGAACTCGAGCCCCTCGATTCAAAGCTTTGAATGTGAAACGGTACTCACATAAGATTCAAGCGGTGTGTTTGTTTGTGCTATAATTTTTCATTGGAGTAAACACGTGCATCCATTTACAGTGTATGTTCGGTTGCTTAGGGAACGCAAACGACTTTTTGGATAATGACTACAATATTGTTATATGTTTACTGCTTGCAAGATGTGCCAAATTGTAGATACATATGTATGTCCGATTTATTTGTATATTGTGTTTTACTATTATATATCCAGCCAAGTTCGACTCTAAGCAAAAACTGATTTACAAAGGTTTAAAGTCAAACGTACATAAAGCTATATGTATTTATTACCCTTCCACAAAATTTCCAGCCGTTTGATTGGTCAATGACAAGTAAATATTGTATTATAAATATATATACATGTATTGATATTAACGGCCGGTAATATACATCTCACATACATTTTCCCCGTCATTGTACCCTAGGCTAAACGTGAGAGTGTTCGCGTACAGTACGTCAATGAATTAAAAATGAACCGAATTCTTCAAAATTTAAGAAAAGGAAGGGTGATAAAATAGTTATTTGTTGTTTTTTACGTGATATATGGGGATATATTACCCGCCGCCGACATATTACCCTCGCCTAACGACTCGGGTAATATTAATCTAGGCGGGTAATGTATCCCCATATATCACGTCAAAAATCTAAATAACAAAGAAATGTAATATATGTGTGTAAAAATGTATGTTTGAAATGTATGTTTAAACTGTACATATCTGTGTCAAAATTTTATACTTCATTTATGTTTCTTATGGTACACACTGTATAATGTTCGAAATGTATGTTTATACAATAGTTCTCTCCCTTTCTATTAATCTACAATATTTGTGTAATAAGTATAAAAAGCTAGTTACATACATCTGTCCACATTTCTTCTAGCAATAGTGTATCATCGTGTAAATGTAATTGCAACAAACTTGCCGTTTTGTTCTCCCGTGTAATTTACATTATATGAAGTGTATATTCGCTTGTATTTCATTTAAACTGTATTTTTGTACGCTCTAACAAAGTACAAGAAAATCCGGAGTAATCCGTAATAGCGACCGCCTGTCCCCATGGCTGAATAGATAACTAACTAACTAGATAGAGTCGCTGACTTGAAATCTCTGTAACCTGTCATAGACTGAGGGTCATGTGTCCAAGCCCTGCTACCAACCATGGCGCTTGATGTGAGAAAGTTTGCAGTTTCTTACGGAGGATAGGCATCTAGTACTGGTTCTTCTCAGGAACGATGGTTAGGTAAAATGTCCCCCTGTAAAACTATTTCAACAGAAATACGGTAGAAATGGGAGTTTAACAAAAAAAACAATCCTTTATAGCGCCTAGAAAACGGGCTAAGAACCGAACGCAGAGCAAAGTCGCACACATTGAAACTTGAATCAATAGGACATGATTGAAAACAGTTAACACTCAACCAAAATTGTGTCAAAAAATATATTTGCCAGAACTGACGTAAAAAGAATATGTATGTGACATTTAGAATGATACAGAAAAAAAGTCACAATGTTCAATACAAGTCCACTATCTTGGAAATGGATTTTCATTTGGGAACTAAACTGGGTAGCAACACCCCGTAGCAGACATTTCACATTTAAGCAATATTTAACACGGGGAGCAGCTCTTTGGCGAGTCCAATTCCACCTCTGAAGTCCCCAATTCAACTGACTCGGATATATACCGTTGTATCCCGTGTGACTTTCTTCAATTTGTGTTCATGAGAGTACGACATATATGCGTTTTATATGAACACTATGTGTTATAAATAATATTCGGAAAACTAAATGCTATTGTTTGAACGAATTGATGACAAGTGCAGATGTTAAATAAAAATGAAATTATGCGCATCTTACTGCACATAGTGTAATTTTGGTGACAGTTTTATAAAAGCAACTCGGTTGCTGTGCATATAAATGTGTTAAACTAAAGGTAATGTCGCATTAGTATTTGAAACTGGTGCTTTAGAAATAAAAAAATGGACAAATAAAATAATAGTTCCTTTCTTCGAAGTGATCTCCCTTGTGTTGTTGTAATTTCGACAGGCAGTGGAAGGGAAGCAACTCCTGCATGCAGTTGTTTGTTTTTAATTGACTCTCCCAGTCAAAATAGGAAAAGTAATAATTGGAAAGTTATAATTTCGTACTGGTAGCAGGAAGAGTTTGGTGTATTGGGTTAAAAGCTATTATTTCCTCTACCCTTTTTACACACACCTATTTCAGCTGCATTTTTTCTTGAAAAAAATGTGCATAATTCCACTTTATCAAAATTGTTTTTACATATTAATTGGTATTGTCCGTTATAACACGATAACAAGAAAGACCTGCTAACCCTGCCTTGACCATGCATGTATTGTACATTGTAGTATCGGGTATTATCATATTGGAAAATCGATTTACAAATACAATATACATCTCGCTATATCCAATGTTTGTAGCAAGCTTGTCACTCCGTTACACGCTACCGATTTCAGAATATATCTAATTTTAAAGGATTTTTAAAATATGTTTATGTTGAAGGTAATACTATATGTGATATTGTTGGCATATTTGAAAACAAAAAACTGTAGCCAGTGTTCTTAACATTTTATAAAGCGACCAGTACAGTGGTCATGGTGTTATTCGTTTTTAATTAAGACTGGTATATATTTCATACGTGACTATACCCAGTGACTGGAGTAACAAACGCGCTCTTGTACAGACATAAAACGTTTGTCGCTTTCCTGGAAATCGACTGAAGTTTAGCAGACCTAGTTTTTGGACAGGGATGTATGACAGTTGCTCCGAAGATGATTCATGCAGTCCACAAATTTATCTTGATGACGTGACGTAAAAAACTAACATCAAAGATATGTTGTGTGAACCAACGGATGCGTACGACCTTGTCATTTTGATATTGTTTCTTATTTTTGACAACGATTGCTGTTGTCAATGCGCATGCGCTAATACAAAAATAACTCTTTGTGCTGTACGATTTTTGATTAATTACTTTACAACCCTTGGACAAATCGTGGTTATAGCGCTGACAAACGAAGGGGCTGGAAATATGATTGAATCTGTGAGTTCAACATCAAAGTCTCTGTATACTGCTGCTTTGGTGATGTTCTCGATTTTTGGATTTATTGCCAGCATGTTTGTGTTATTAGCTTGTATGATAAGGTGTGATGGATTGTCGGGAAATTACTGTGGTTTTGACATGTGCCCTTCCAATAGAAAAATGGTGTTTCCAATGCTGTTGTTGTCGTGTATAATGATGCTGATAATGGATATATTCATGTTTATCTTCACAACTGTCTATGGTCTTCAACAAGGGGAAAACGTAATAGATTTCTCCACTTTTGGAGACGGGTTTAGAAGTTGTATGTTCCTTGTTAGTATATTTGACATTGTACACGCATCAGTAGGAATTTGTATTGTAATCATATCAAGGAACAAGGTGTTGAGCAAAGTCATTCCTGGAGAGTCCACAGGAAATTATATAGAAAGAGAGAGATATAAACTTGAAAAAGATATTGCATATTACAGAAGTGACAAGTTTAAAGAAGACATGATGAAGAAGTTTGATCTGGAAAAGGCAATCGCTCATGCACACACTTATGGGCTCGGATCTTCCGCTAGTAAATATGACTAAGCAGTTTGTCTTTCTCAAGCCATGTGACAGGACACTCAATAAATGCTACAATGCTTATATTTATATCTTGTATGCATTAATCGTAACATTTAGTTTGAGACAGCGAAACACTTTGCGCCAGTATTAAAACTGTGATAAATAAATTTACATATCATACATGTAGCTATGTTTCAGTGTTAGAACTCTAAAACTTAAATTATTCACAGCCATAAAAAAGTAAAAAATACTTTAAACCTTAGTAAAATTAAACTGTCAGCATAAGTTATTTGTATTTCAAATAAACGCCATGAGATATCGTTGATATTATACCAATTCTATTACTATGAGGGTCGAGGTTTTACTTGCTCTTTCTATAAGGGTCGACGTTCGTTTGCTCTTTCTATGAGGATCGACGTTGTACTTGCTCTTTCTATGAGGATCGACGTTCTTTTTGCTCTTTCTATGGGGTCGACATTCTACTTGCTCTTTCTATAGGGGTCGACAGTCTACTAAGTGTTTCTATGAGGGTCGACGTTCTACTTGCTGTTTCTACTAGGGTTGATATTCTACTTGCTGTTTCTATAGGGGTCGTCAGTCTCCTTGGTGTTTCTATGAGGGTCGACGTTCTACTTGCTCTTTCAATGAGGGTCGACGTTCTACTTGCTCTTTCTATGGGGGTCGACATTCTACTTGCTGTTTCTAAAGGGGTCGACAGTCTACTTGCTATTTCTATAGGGGTCGACAGTCTACTTGTTGTTTCTATGTGGGTCGACATTCTACTTGCTGTTTCTATGAGGGTCGACAGTCTACTTACTGTTTCTATGAGAGTAGACAGTCTACTAGCTCTTTTATTAGGGTTTACATTCTACTTGCTGTTTCTATAGGGGTCTACAGTCTACTTACTGTTCTACTTGCTGTTTCTATGAGGATCGACGTTCTACTTGCTCTTTCTATGAGGATCGACGGTCTACTTGCTGTTTCTACAGGGGTCTACAGTCTACTTGCTGTTCTACTTGCTGTTTCTATGAGGATCGACGTTCTACTTGCTGTTTCTATGAGGATCGACGTTCTACTTGCTCTTTCTATAAGGATCGACGTTCTACTTGTTGTTTCTATGAGGATCGACGTTCTACTTGCTGTTTCTATGAGGTCGACATGCTACTTGCTCATTCTATGAGGGTCGACCTTCTACTTGCTCTTTATTAGAGGATCGACGTTCAACTTGTGATTCTTTGAGATGCGACGTTCTACTTGCTCTTTCTATGAGGATCGACGTTCTACTTGCTCTTTCTATAAGGATCGACGTTCTACTTGTTGTTTCTATGAGGATCGACGTTCTACTTGCTGTTTCTATGAGGTCGACATTCTACTTGCTCATTCTATGAGGGTCGACCTTCTACTTACTGTTTCTATAAGGGTCGACGTTCTACTTGCTGTTTCTATGGGGGTCGACAGTCTACTTGGTGTTTCTATGAGGTTCAACGTTCTACTTGCTCTTTCTATGAGGATCGACGTTCTACTTACTCTTTCTATGAGGGTCGACCTTCTACTTGCTCTTTCTATGAGGATCGACGTTCTACTTGCTCTTTCTATGAGGATCGACGTTCTACTTGCTCTTTCTATGAGGATCGACATTCTACTTGCTCTTTCAATGAGGGTCAACGTTCTACTTCTCTTTCTATGGGGGTCGACAGCTTACTTGCTGTTTCTATGAAGTCGACATTCTACTTGCTCTTTCAATGAGGGTAGACAGTCTACTTGGTGTTTCTATGGGGGTCGACAGTCTACTTGGTGTTTCTATGGGGTCGACATCCTACTCGCTGTTTCTATTAGAGTTGACAGTCTACTTGCTGTTTCTATGGGGGTCGACACTCTACTTGGTGTTTCTATGGGGGTCGACAGTCTACTTGCTGTTTCTATGTGGGTCGACAGCTTAATTGCTGTTTCTATTAGGGTTGACATTGTACTTGCTGTTTCTATAGGGATTGACATTCTACATGATGTTTCTAGGGGTGTCGACATCCTACTTGCTGTTTCTATTAGGGTTGACATTATTCTCAAACATTCCGTAATGATGTTTTACCAAACATTTACTGCGTCCAAGATTTGCTGGTGCCTGTTAACGCATTTGCTGCGAATAGGCAGGTCCACCAGAAAGCTTTATATAAGCTTTAATCTACTGTATGGTCTAAAAACTAGCGATTCAACACTTCCATTTGAGAGATGAGTATCCTTTTAAAGAATGTCACGTTCAGTTAGATTATTTGTGTTAGAAAATAATTGTTTAATACATAACCAGAGCAGAAGAGGAAAGTTAAATTAGTATAAATTCTTTCAAATATTCCCCAGGGAATAATAAGTATAACTGTTTTTCTATCTGAAACAACTCTTTAATTCAAACTTTCGGCAATACTGCCTTTTTCAAGAAATTTGTCTGCACTTTTACAATTTACATGTTGACCATCTTTGTGACAAGCTTCCAGGCGCTATAAAGGATTGTTTTTGTTTCTAAGCTTGTCATAAAGATGGTCAACATGTAAATTGTAAAAGTGCAGACAAAGTTCTTGAAAAAAGGCAGTATTGCCGAAAATTGGAATTAAAGAGTTGTTTTAAATAAAAAAAACAGTTTAATTAGTATACATTGTATTGCTATTCTGAAGAAGATAATACCGAGATTCATTTTAACTTGTTATAACAGACAAATTGAATATCGTTTTCTTTATTTAATGTGAATAATATATGGTAACTATAAACAAGGTGTAAAGTATTGAAAATTATCCGATAAGCAAGTCCTGTATAATGACTTAGACTCTATAACATGCACGAAAACACAAACAATGGCACAAAAAGAACAGAGGTGATCACATACGAAGGCGTGAAAATTTTGGTTGGTTGCATTGTATACACGAGGAACTCATGCAAATGGACAACATTGAATTATAATTAAAATATTTTGCATTAGAAATATGAAAATTTAATGCACTGAAATTATCCCTATGTGAAATAATTTACAATTAATTAAACTTTCAGTTAAGGGATTGTGGTGGCAACCTCAAAAGCGTAGACTGTATGTAGACGGTATGTAGACTGTATGTAGACTGTATGTAGACTGAACGTAGACTTATGTACTTCTAGAAGACTGCAAACAGTAGTGGAGGCCGGGGTTGAATGACCGGCTTTTCTACATCTTGTTTTACTTTTGTTTTTTAACAATTTGATCAACTCGCAGACATATGATATGTAGAATTACATTCTCCACATTTTGAGCTAAATTTAAAGTTTACTGTGACGCTGTAAATCATCATCTGAAGGCGGCTGAAGAAAATGGCTCAACTAACCCCACTCGAGTTGAGCAAGCGACTTCGAACACAGATAAGCAATAAGCCCTTTGTTATATATGTTCTCGTGATGGTTCCACGGTTGTATATGTTTGATTAATGACATAATCAGTAATTATATCATTAATGAAACAACCATGGAACCATCACGAGAATCTCTCCTCTTTTGAATTCACATGCAAGACAAGTCTCATGGCGTCTCCTCAAGGGTAAATGTTGGCGCAACAACAGACGGATAACTTCTTACATGATATTAAGTTAGATTGCATTATGTTTGTACAATTTCCAATCCGGAACCATCTAATTCATGAAGCATTCCGTCGATTCTTGCACTTTGCTCCGGTGTCAACAGATCGTGCCATGCACCAGGTTGCCCTGTAAATTACATTTTAAACTTAACAAAAAATAAATAATGTCAAAGTAAATATGTAAATATATATATCCTCTTACGACTGTACAAAATTGCAAGCATGTAATTTGGACGTATGGCATTTACTGCTGTCTCATAAACAATCAAAATAGTATACTCCGGTCGACATTTTTGTTGCTTTCAGAGATCTTCCATCCACAATGTTTGTGGCTTTACTTTTTGTGCGTTTTTAAGTATTAAAAGAGCAAATTTTACGTGCAGTGTAAATGTTTGTTTAAGTTTCTTTGTTGCATTCTTGTGTTGTATTCCACATCATCTTTATGGATGTTACACCAGCTGGTGTTATATTGCAGGGGAGATAATACAGCTAGATTTCTTGTCAAATTTCTTCCTGTGTCACAACTGCAAAGTGTGTCAATGAAGCATTGTTTCTCTCACATATTACAACTAAATCAAACGGCAACCTGTATTACCTTTATTGATATGAGCCCCTTGTGCATTTTCGTTCACATATCTAATCTTTTTCCAGTAAGACCAGTTCACTTTGTCATTGTTTCGCATGAAATCTACATCGATATTCTCGTTAACTTTTCTGACCTCGTCATTCGTTAAAGTTCTTCCTAAAAAGTCTGCAACTTGTCTGATGGCAGCCGGTTTGTCCTGTAAAATGTAACTTGTGACTTTGAAGTTATAGTACTTTTCAAAATATCCAAGCTACATAATGGTCAAATAAGATACTTAAAATACAATGAAACTTCTGAAAACATGTATGTTACAAAATAGCTGATTATGATAGTCACTTTGTCAGGGTACTATCACTTTAAATTATGATACTATGTGCACCTTAATCAGTTTTTAACGAGTCACATTAAGGCAATTTCGATCATCCATTACCTTGACAACATCTTCAAATCTCAGAAACAAAACATTAGGATCTTCCCTTCGCTTCCAATACTCCAATACATGCCTTGGCCAAGGGCAGGCAAATTCTGAAAATGTGCTATTGTAGTCATTCAAAATGAAAACATTGACAACGAGGTTTTGCAACATGATTACTGCTTAGTTAGAACCATATCTAAACTAGATATATTTAAGGTCTTTCAAATAATTCGAAAATTGTACATATATTGAGTCGTGTTGTCATTTCTCATTGTCTACGATATTACTAAAAACATGTGTCAGCAGCAACTCGTCAACATAATTATGAGATATATACTTCGTATATAGTATGAGAAATTCATATTTGTCAAACGGTTACATTGCACATGTTAACGTTACCACTATAAAACCATTTATATGTGTTACACCAACCTGTTCCATTTACGAAACCATCAAAGAATTTCTGAAATGACCTGTCGCCTTCCACCAGCTGGTCTGCCCAATCAAAGAAACGATAAAATGACGTCACAACATCCTTCGGGTTTCTTACAAGATATATGATCTGGAAAAGAAATGTTCAGTATTTTGATATCTCTGTTGTATCTGACCGCGGCAAATGTTTTTCGAACTGCGTGTATCATTTGTGAATGCTAGTATTTATAAACAATAAAATGTAAACGGAAATCTTTTGTATTGATTACCAAGTTGTTGATTCACCTGTATAGAAATAAAACAATTTTCCGTAGTGGGCATATTCAAGAACTTGTCACTTTCTTATTAATCAGTTTTATATAAATGCTTATAAATTAACTAAAACCCAACAATATTTCTATGGATAAGAGTAAAAACATTGATTTACCCGTCCTTTTCCGTTCTGCAGTTGTTCAGGTAGCATGAAGTGATGAAGATGTGTTTTGATCATCCGCGGTGATTTCAACTGTTCAACATATTTTAAACCTAGAATCACCAACATTACTGTACGAGATAAATTGCCAACTTCGGGAGAATGTAATATGAACTCCGAAAATGTGATAAAAACGTGAAAAAGGGCGTGTGCTTAACTGTGAGAAGTTTCGCTCTTAACCATAACAACATTCTCCTGAATTAGTACGAACGTCCGCGGAATTTTGATGAAAAACGCCCCTGAGAAATTAAGACGACAGTATAATAATTAATATGCCAAAAAAAAACAAAAAACAAAAAAACAAAGTGGAACAATTACTTGAAATTAATAAGACAGACACATACTAACTGAAGAAACCAGATATCATTTACGATTCGCTTTCATCCAAACCTTTATAGTACGGCCACCTGTCGTCCTTGATTTCTAAATACGGTACACGTTCATCGAGCTGTAGTTTACTAGCTGTCCCAAAGTCGAGAGTCTGTATCAAATACACCATTTCTTGTGTCATTGTCGTTCCTATGTTATTCAAAGGTATTTGTAATGTAAACATTCTTTATAACAAATGTTATCAATACGGAAATATACAAATATGGAGATGATATACATGTGTACATTATGTACATGTAATACAATTAAAATATCTTCAACAGTGTGTTGACAAGAACTCTCAGCACTAAAAAGCACTTCAAAAAGGTATACATGTGCATTGCTTCGGACTGTTCCGGACCATTCACAACTGAAATTGTATTATTTATAATTACAGTATTACTTATACAAGTCAAGTCAAATAGTTTATTGGCATAAACATTACAATGTCCATCACCACAATATACCGAGGCGGTTCAATATAACATAGGTACATTAAATTAAATTACAGAAAAGTATGAAAAAATGTATGGTATGAGTTACAACATATATAGTTAATACACACATAATCAATGTCTTACAATGTCGCTAATTCAGCCATTTCTTTTACACGTTGCTTCATAAATATATTTAGCTAAATTTACAATATTGTTGTTTTTTTTTTCGATGACATCATAATTGATTTGAATTTATGGATATTTGGCCATGCACAAAAATACCTTGGTAAATATTTCCTTCTTAACACTAGATCTATACAAAATGAACAAACGAGTAAAAATGGTACTCAGATTCAACTTGATTCATGTTACATTTAGTACATATTAGACTGGCATCCAGTCCTTACAATTACTATTTCTTACTCAATTAACTCCCTTTGCTGCCAAAAATGTAAGCCCTGTCAGTAGATACGGGCCAGAAAATATTCTGTTTGAACAATGAAAATAATCCTATCATCTAGCCTGGTGGCTTCTTTCTATATTTCGGAATCTGCCTTCTTCTATAGCTAATTTATGAGCAGAACATCTAAATCTGGATAAAGCAATGTATATACATGTATATGTAACTATCTCGTGCTTTGACAGTAACATTAACTGATCAAAGGGTGAAAAGGAATACTGAGTGAATAGCAAACACTGTAGACTAACGATCGTCACTGGTCGAAGACTAAATTGCTCGCTACCAGGCAGAGTAAGCCTGGGAATGATGACGAAAATAAAAGATGACAAAAGACATGTCATGTTTGAACATGTGTCAAACAAGCAGGAATAGTGCAGTCTGTAACTAAATTTTACATGAACGTATTAAATACAAATAAAACAAGCAAATTCAAAGTAATTTATATCCCCCTCCAAATTAAGCAAATAGCTGAAAAAGAACAACTGGAAAGTCTATTTGTCCGTCTGTTTCAGAAAAAAAGGCATTTTTAAAATTTCACAACCCCACTGGGACCTCATCTCTGAGGTGATCATTTATTTCTTCAAGTTACAGTCAAAAAGAACTTAATTGTTGAAACTAAATTAAACCAATACTACTAATTTTCTATATAGAATAATTATATGAGAAAAGCTTTACCTCCCCTTAAGGGCCTCATTTCTATAAACATCCAGTTTCTAAATTTTCTGTTGTTAGAAAATACAGTTAATGACTTGTGCCAAACAAAATAATATTCTGACAAGCCCAAGCATTTTTTAAATTTCACCACCGCATTGGAACCTCATCTCTGAGGGGTAATTCTTTTTTCAGCATCTCACAGTGATACCGAACTCAATGCTTATCAGTTTAATTAAATCAGTACTATTAGTTTTAGAAAACCAACATTTTTATGTTTCTAAATAGAGTGTTTCAGAAAAGCGCTACATCCCCCTTAAGGGGCCACATTTCTAAAAAAAATCAGAAAGTGTAGAGGGTGGATATTAGAGAGATCATTAAATCATTTGAGCCAATTACAATTTAGTCTTGATAACCGGTTTCAGAGAAATATAATTTTGATGTTTTTATTTTGAATACTAGTATAGAAGAAAATAACTATTAAAGGGCAATAACTCTAGACATGCTTATCCGATCTTGACGAAAGATGTGTGCGCCGCGACCAGATGCTATTGTACACTTCTTTTTGAGTTTCACGAAATCCTATCCATTTGTTCTTGAGTTTTGACTCCGGACGGACAGAAAGACGAACGGACGGACAGACGGACAACGCCAAAACAATATCCCTACGCCTCTGGCAGGGATAATAAATTTTAATCAGTTTAATAAAGTACACAAACCTGATCTTGGATACGTACAGATCCAAATATCTTCCTTTCGAGTATCCATCTTTTCAATTTCTTCAATTTCATTCACAAACATGCAAACGCCTTTGTAATTCTTTCTCTCTACTTGTAGTCTCGGTCTCGGATAATCCGGCTTTTCTGAATTATCGTCTGCCATTTTCATTGTGAAATAATCACAAAAACTTGGGGATCTGTTGCATTTATGTCACAAAATATGGTATAATATAATACGTTGTAATTGACCTATTTTAACTAAAGTTGACTAAAAGCACCTGATAACATACTAACATGAAAATAAATTTCATGTTTGACGATTTTATAGATAACAGATTCATTTAAATTTAGATTTAAGGTTATGACTACTTTGCTCTTCATTCTAGCTTATATGCATTCAGGTCAAATCAACGGAAACTTGTTCAAAATGGATATTTGTCATTGATTATTTACAATTTATATCAAAGTTAAGAAATCAAGCTTTATGTCCGCAAATTATTCAGTATTACAAGTCCTCAAAAATCAGAAACCTACATTATTTCTTTAGGCCTAAAGAAAAGTGTTTGTTTCGGGTAACCCGACCCTACCTACTAAAAGCCGACGACCCTAGTCAGAAAAGAAGTAAAAACAAAAAAAAACATTTTTTTGACATTGGCAAGAAATAGCACTATTTGTAAGAAAATTATCTTGACATAAAGTATATTTGAAAAAAAAAGAAGATAAAATAAAATCCCTACCTACCCTACTATATGTAGTAATTTTGGGGATGTTACCATAAACAAACATTTTTAGGCCTTATTTACTAAGTACCTATATCTTCACTAGAATCATTTCCCGTTAACTAATTTGTGATATATGTATATGTCAATTAATGAACTAAATGTGTAAAATTGTTGAAAAACTCCGTATTAATTTATTTGCCTTGACCTTATTTTCTGTTAAAAATATTTTGTTTGTCATCTTAAAATCAGTGATGCGAGTATGTTACTGGATGCAGTGATGCAGATACTTACAAAAATATCTACCTTTAATAACTGAATGAGTGAATATTTGTAACATGTATACCTAGCTTTTACATTTCATATGAATATATACACGCGCTTGTAGGACGATCTTAACAGCAGCAAAAAAGTTCCACCATATTACAGCTTCTTAACGGTGGAAAAATCAAGATTATCGTGTTTTAGAAATCAATTAAAATTATGGATAATCATTTTCATACAGATAAAGGCGATAGCGCTGCCAAAATTGTGGATACAAATGACGGAGATAGACAGTTAAGATCAGACGGTGAAGTATTTGGGAGAAAGGCGGTAAAACAACATGTGAAAAGTAGTGACGTCGAACGGGATGGAACCGATAAATACAGATCACAGAGTGGGATAAGTGGTGTTAATCAACAGAATAGACAAAATGAAGATCAACTGATTGAAAATGCGGTAAATTGTGATCCCTGTCTTTCGGAGGATACTACAGTAGCAGCGCATGCGTACTGTCGAAAATGCGACGAACATCTTTGTAAAACATGCATCAGGTTTCACAAGAAATTCTCTGCTACAGCAGCGCACAAATTGTATGGGCTGGAAGTTATTACAGACGACACCGATCCACGTGGATTATCTTCACTTAGTAGAAATATGGAAGCGTTGCATTTACATCAGCAAGCAGACACGTTTCGAAGTAGACTGTCTGACATGGTTCCAACGCACATAATAGATATTGGTGTGAAGACAGCAGACGACAAATTTGATTGCAATATTACCGGCCTGGCAATGTTGTCGTCTGGCAATGTTGTTCTCTGTGATAATGAAAATAGAGCACTGAAGTTAGTGTCTGTGAAAACACATCAGGTGATAATACAGTATAAGTTACAGTCTAACCCATGGGATGTTGTTGTAATCAAAGACGACCTAATTGCGGTATCACTTCCGTTTTACAAAACGATACAGATGTTTTCTGTACGTAATGCTGGGTTCACAAATATTGATAAATTGAATGTAGATGGTATTTGCCTGGGCCTTGCGTGCAGCAATGGAAATTTGGTGGTTTCTTATGATGGCAAAGTTGAAATTTTGGACACTAACGGCATGATAAATAGATCGTTTACAATGTGTTCTGATTTAAAACCGGAAACTGGGCTGCCTGAACCTTGGTACATAACAGCTGGTTCCGGGCTAGACTGTGTGGCTTATGTCTCTCACAGGGCAAGTGACGTCATTTCAAGAATACCTATAACACGCACGCGACACATTCGACATTTGATGCATGGCGAAATCAGTTACCCCGCAGGAATATCTCTGGTCAATGGTACAGAATTAGTTATCTGTTGTTGGGATAGCCATACAATACAGCTGTTAAATGTATCACGTGGGTCAGCAAGGACAGTCGTGCTTAATGAAGGAGACGGCTTGCAGCATCCTCAGGCAGTCTGTTACTCCGAGGAAGGAAAGAAATTGTTTGTTAGTAGTTACTGGTATAATGGAGACCCGAAATATTTGAACAGTATCCAAGTGTTTCAATTTAAGCACAAGGTTATGGCACCTAACTCTTCATAAACCTAGCCTGTCTGTAAATTGTAACAAAAAGTTGACATCTGACAAATGGTTTCTTATTTGTCTTCCTTAACATATAAATTCTTACTTTGTTAGTCTTACTTTAAATAAGAGTGTCAAATGAATAAAGGGTTTCCTGATAATGTTAAAAGAGTATCTGCACAGTTTAGTCATCATGTCATTTATGATTATTACATTACAATAAACGAGGGATGAGGCATCCTCCAGGTAACGCAGGTTATTGATTACACATTGAATAATGACTGGAATGAAGCGAACGAAAATAACCGTTGCTTTCCGACGATGTGGATGAGGTGGCATTGTAGAAAATATAACAGATGTGCACCGAAGTACATGATCCGTTTAGACAGCTAAAGGCAAAACGTTATGCCGCGCCGACTAAAGCAAACAGTTTATTGGTTAGTGTACCAGTATGTATACTAGATTGAACAGGATTATGTACTTGCTTGTATTAAAGGAGTGGCAGTGGCTAGGTATCCGTACATATATTTCATACGTTTGTTTCTTTTCATTTTTAACAGTTTAAAACATGTTGCACAAGTCGTAACTCTTTCCTCGTTGTATTGTTGGTACAATACATCTGTACAAGCGACCTGTTACATTAAATCTCTGTTCTTAAAAAGGAGTTGAATTTTGATCATTTCATTTGGTTATCCTGATATATTTCTTCTTGACAGAGAATTTGTTCTATGGTCGGACAGGATGTTATAGATCTTCCGCATAGAATAAGGAGATCCTTTTGTATGTTTATGCGTCTAAAGTTGATAGCAATCGCCTTATCATTTGAGTTTTGTTGTATTTGTACATTTCTTACGTCATTGAATGGGCTTGAAAAAGCCATCTGACTTATAAAGAAATTTCATCTAGTTGTTTTGTAATTTGTACAAACATGATTATATTGTTTGTCAGTAAAACTTGTCATTTTCAGTGCTCAACATGATCAGTTCAAAGTTTTGACAGAGCTCGTGTCTAGTATAATATACTAGGCAGGTTGTGAATTTAATTTGACATGTTTTATGCTCATCATGTTCTCTTTAAATATTATTGACTGTACTGTAGTCATTTCCATTATGCCGACTTTTTTATTTTGGTGACACGTTATTTTTGTTGGCGGTTATTGCGAACAGCAATGTTCGCAATATGTGGCGGCTTATTATTGGCCAACATTTGATTGCGGAATTAAGTTACATTGTATTAATGCAATACTCATTTACTGTGTTTTTCATTATAACATACATAATACTAGTAGTTACAGAAAAATGTATATTTCTCTTTATAATATGTATGTATTGTTTGCATATTTTGTTGATCATGATAAATGTTCATGCATTATGTACTTTAATACATTTTATACATTTTTCAAGTAACTTGTCATTTATTAAAATGACATATTTCGTTTCAACTGGACTATGTGTTTTCCTTATCCCTTGCAATCAAACATAGAATAACCCCTTCAAGTAATCGGCAGACATAAATGACATTAAGCTATTATCATGATATCCGTCTCTCTCTTTTTTATTGAGCTAGGCATTAATTTGTTGTGGCTAGAGTCTCTAGCCTCTGGGTCTAGAGTTACGGAAGTTCAGTATCTCTAGAAAATCCTATGTTGTTGGAAAACATAGCAAAGAATTGTTGAAAATAGTTCAGTTGTTCTAAGATTGCGATATTTTGTCAATTTATTTCTTTCCAATATAGTTCAGCGAACTTTAGTAGCCACCATCCGCTACAAGGATGTCTTATCCATCGATAAGTTCCATCATTGCCGTCCATTTATTGCAGTTCTTTTGAAGAAAACACATTTTTGTGGCACATGTGGTAAATGTATCGATTGGACTGTATGCCTATTCGCCAAGACACTGTATGCAAATCGAAAACTTATAAAAATACTGTATGTCTATTCGCCAAGACACTGTATGCAAATCGCAAACTGTTATAAAATGACTGTTTGCCTATTTGCAAATGTGTCGATTTTATATTTCCAGTTATTTCAGAAAGCTATGGCTGACTAGCAGTGCTATTATTGAAGTTTGACCTCAACATCCTTTAGTGTTATCATCGACCACTACATTACATTTCACGCGAATCAAAATGTAATAAACGTGTTTCTGTGTTTATTCAGTAACAAATGAACTTAACATTCCCAGCAGAATGCGGGTTGCAAAATATTGAAGACTACGTTTATGCTAAATTCGTGAAGCTTTTTCTTGAGACATGAGTTCGAGTCCTTGCACGGTCAGATCCTTTATCGCTAAGAACAAGGTTATGTTTGCTTTAAATATCTTATAATCGAAAGTTTTATGACCTGTTTCGACGACAGAAGATGATAAAAAATGACTCAACCATGTGCATTTCATTTACTAAAGAATGTCCCTAATTCAAATAACAACATGGAAATGTTATAAATTAAATGTACATGTATATTATTACAATAACTGAAGCAGTAAGTGCACTTCCAACTGCATTTTTAAATACATACCATGTTGTGAAGAAGGGATGAGATAAAAATCATTTAAAGACAGGTTATCATAATAAAGTAAAAAGCAGAGATTAGACCAAAATACTAGGTAGCTGGTCACGGCTACCTAGCCACTGTCTTTCATTTATCAGCTTTTTTACATATTGTTTATAGTCTGTTAACTCATGTTTATTAGTCGGTTCAAAAGCTCCTGCAGAGCTTATGATGTATCTGTTTATCTGTCCTGTCGACTCAAAATAAAACTTGTTGTATTGCATTACTTTATGATAAAAAAGATAATATTTCCATTAGTCGACTTAAATTATTAGATTACAGACTACTAAATAGTTCATAGGTTGCACGCTAAATTGTTTGTGTAATTAATATACTGATTAGAAAGACAAGATTCCATATGTAACGTTCTCAATAAGTGAACACAGAACATCTGCAACACACGATCAGATCTGAATAATTCCTGATAATAAAGATACTAATGGTGCTCTAGAACAGTGTGAGCAACTTAGGAAGAGGGCCAGAAACTACAAGTCATTCCTGTGAAATTTGGTTCAAATTCAGTGGTCCGGTTGGTTGAGGTGGAGATGTCATTGTAAGGTTTTTCTATTTTCAACTCTGGCGAACATCTATGTAGAGAGTTTGAATAATTTTCGTAGAGGACCACCAAAGAACAAACTTTCTGGGAAGAGGTAGAAATTGGCACTTTAGTTAACATGAAGATATTGTGTCAATGTTGTTTCTCTGTTTATAGTCTTGGTTGTTATATTGTGCAGCAGAGTGGAACCGTCTTAGTACTTTTGATAAATGACTATCCAAGGAACAATCCTGTGAAGTTTCATCAAGATTGGTCCAGTGCTTAAGGTGTAGAATGTCGTTTTAGGCTTTATCGATTTTAGCTCTAGCAGTCATTTTGCCCAGCAAAACTGAATGGTTTAAGAACATATGGTAAAAAACCACCCAAGGAATATATCCCATTAAGTTTGGTTGAAATTGGTCCAGGGGTTCAGAAGGTTTTTCTATTTTAAGCCCTGCATCCATTTCGTGAGTTGGAGCAATTTGTGTATTGTAAGACAACCATCCAATGAACGATCCTGTGATATTTTATTGAAATTAGCCAAGTGATGTTTCTTTGAAATTAGCCAAGTGATGTTTCATTGAAATTAGCCAAGTGAGGTTTCATTGAAATAAGCCAAGTGATGTTTCATTGAAATTGGCCAAGTGATGTTTCATTGAAATTAGCTAAGTGGTTCAAGGGAGAGATGTTGTCAGGGGCGTAACTAGGCGTACTCCTGTACGCCCGTGCGTACAAATCGCTTCCATATTCGAAAAAAAAAGCAGGATTTAAACTTCGAAAACAGTAATAAAAATAAGAGACTTAGGGGGTAGGGCACATATTTACTGTCTCTGTGGCTTGTCAGATCTCTGTTTTCAAATTTGTGTTTGCCTTGATGCAGGGCCATGGTCGGTTCTGGGCCCCAAAACTTCTTCCATTAAAGGTATTTTTGGATTTATTTTCTTAATCAGGTATAGAATAATAGTTTATGTCATGAGCACGCGGTTCAGATCGAAATAATAGCATGAACATGCGGTTCAGATCGAAATATCCGTCACCTAGGGCCGTAACTGTTTTCATTTCCATCTGAACCAATTAAATGTCTCATGATAGAAACATTTTCGTGCATACCGTCTTGCACTTTAAAGTAGATTTCTAAATGCAAACTGATCAAAATGATGCATTTTCATATGAAACAAACAATATTTGCAAACAATGATTAAATAACGTTACGTCACAAGTAATTCATGAGAGTCATTTGGCATAGGAGGGGGCAGACTAGTTTTTCCGGCATGGGTAACATCAAAGGAAATGCCGATCCGATATGCAAAAGTTTATAGTTTACTGATCTAATTAATGAATTAAGAAACACATTTGGCAACATTTGCGGTTTTATGCTGGTTCAGAATGACGGTCTTCCCCATGAGAGTATCGAGGCCGTGTATCAAGCCTTCCACGCATGCCTAGATGTGGACGAAACCATTTTTGTCCGCGAGTTAGAGCTGTGGCGTATGTGGTGGACGGACGCGACGCTGGCGGTTGACCGTCCAGCTGCCACACTGTCTGTAGCGGAATCAATTACACTTGCAGGCAAAGCCCTTTACCCAAGCATACGACACTGTCTGACCCTTTTAATGATCATGCCAGTTTCTGCGGCAACAGCCGAACGGTCGTTTTCGGTAATGAGACGGGTCAAGACATACCTGAGAAGTACGATGGGTACTGAGCGTCTGTCAGGTCTTGGTTTTATGAATGTTTATAGAGAAAGGGAAATCAGTGCCGAGCGCTTTATCGAGGAGTAAAACAGGCGTCTCGCGTGTGGTCAGGGTACGTTTAGATCTTATCCGGAATTGTAACTATGTAATTGAAATGCAGAGTAAAGCAAGTTCCCAAGGTCGCTCGTGAAACGACACAGGGATCGTGTATTTGACAGTGAGGTCCCCAAAGATGCTATTTGTAACATATTTGACGTCGTAAGCATTCAATAACAAATTTAAAAGTTTAAATTTGATAAAATCAGTTATGTTCTAAAATGTACCGTATGTCAGAGAAACATATATAAACATTTAAACTGTTTTGATTTTTTCACCAAAATATGTCGTCAATGTAGCCTCTGGATAGTCACGAAATGCCAGGAAAACGCTTCCTTCTGAAAAAAAAATTTCGGGGGAGCATGCCCCCAAACCCCCCTAGAAAGTGAGTACATCTCAATTTGACTCAGTTACGCCCCTGGTTGTTCAAGGTTTTTTTTATCTTTGATTGCCATTTTGTGCCAAAACACATAGTTTAATCTATTTCGGAAGAGGACCATTTCTGTGAAGTCTGGTCGGAACTGGCTAAGTTGTTTCAAATGATATGTGTTGACGACGGATAACAATATCTAACCATGAAGACAGTAATGAACCTATATAATATGTCATTGAAACAGTGAATTTAACTTTTCAAAAAACATTCCAATAAACTAGCCCTCGCCCCATGCAAGTCATTTTTTTTATAACTAGGGAATATTTCTTTTCTGTGGAGCTCTTGAAAATGTGTCTGCAGCTTTTTTTTTCTGTTAAACCTGTGTTCTATACTCCGAAATACTAGCAAGTACCAAACTCTTGCAAGACTGTTCCATGAAACCAATTCTAAAAATTTGGGCTTTGGCAAAGCATCGTCTGAAAAGATAGAGCTTTAGTGCAAAAGTTTCATAGAGTAAATGTTGCTTGCAGCTCATTTGGATCTGTCAGACCGATGGCGAAACAGTCTGTAAGACATTTGTAGATAAGTAACCGCACTAGTGTGCCTTGTGGAAGATAAACAAGAGGGCCATCTTGGCCCTATATCGCTCACCTTGGTACAAGTCCACTTGCCTGATGGAAGATCACTAGACAATGTTATATACCAAATCGGTTTTCCTATATACGTCTTTGTAAAACAAATGACCCCCCCCGGGCTAGGTCAATTTTGACCACAGGGGCATAATTTGAACAAACTTTGAAGAGGTCTACTAGGCAAAGCTACATGCCAAATATCTAAGCTCTAGGCCTTGTGGTTTCAGAGATGATTTTTAAAGTTTTTCCTATATAAGCCAATGTACAACTAAGTGACCCCCGTACGGGGTCAATTTTGATCTGGGGGTTATAATTTGAACAATCGTGGTAGAAGTCCACTAGCCAATGCTACATGCCAAATATTTAAGCTCTAGGCCTTGTGGTTTCAGAGAAAAAGATTTTTAAAGTTTTTCCTATATAAGCCTATGCAAAACTAAGTGACCACCCGCGCGGGGTCAGTTTTGACCTGGGGTTCATAATTTGGACAGTCTTGGTAGAGGTCCACTAGACAATGCTACATGCCAAATAACTAAGCTCTAGGCCTTGTAGTTTTAGGGAAGATTTTTAAAGTTTTTCCTATTTGTTGCCATAGCAACCAGAGTTCTGCATGGAATGGAATTCTTTGAACAACTTTGGTAGAGCTTCATGCAAGGAACATTCCTGCATAGTTATATCAACATTGGCTTTGTGGTTTCAGAGGAGATGTCATTTAAATCAAAATGTTGACGGACGACGGACAATCATCATTTAGAAAAGGTCTAATAAGGTCCATGAACATTCTATTCATTCCATTTATTTACATACTGGAATTTGTCTTACCATACCCTGAGAATCACCAGTAGTAGACTCCCAATTCTCTGCAAGAAACTGCCACCATTCTATACAGACATGTATTATAGTCAGGTCGATAGTGAATCCATATTTAAAAGCATACAATAATATTATGCCCTTGAATCCATAACGTTCAGCGACAGATTTCAGTTCAGTCATCTAGACTATATAGGTAGGTCGCACCTGTGTACTAGCTCACCTTTGAAGTAACATATAGTCGGTGAATAGCTATTCATAGCTTATGTTATTTGTATTGCCCATACCGACAAGAAATAAAATTTGTATTGTATTGTAACATACTTAACTCTCTGATCACGAGACTATCTGGTCCTTCAGACTACTCCCACAAGCAACCCTCACAGTGATACAAGCCTTTGGCCTTGTGGGCCTCAGAATTTTGGCCTACTTTTCAAATGTCAGGCTTTCAGACCAATGAACCTACAGAGTATCAATGTAGCATCTGAGCTCTGAGACAGTTGACAGATTCTTGAGGTTTCCGTGTAAATTATACTGTACATGTAGACACGTTTTACATAGAATAGATTTGTCACACTAAAGTTTCATAGTTTATTATCATTGTTACCTCTGACAAAGATTTAACAGTTGTACAGCTACAATATTTGTGAAGTTGCAACATAATATAACATAGGAAATATGTAAATAAAATAAAGATTGTTTTTAGAGAAAAAAAAACACATGGCTCTAATATCACACATACAAAATAAACATTCAAGAATTTGTTACTAGACATTTACACGATGGTTTACGAGTTTATCATATTGTTCATCATTTAGAACTCAGCTGCGGAATTTTCTCGAAACAACCCTATTACCAATAAATTTGGCAGAACTCTTCGAGCATATCGGGTCAGACTATAGTTTGATCATGTAAAAGGTCTTATACAGCATAAATAAAGTGATTTCATTGAAGGTAAATAGTGGAAAATAAATTTATCATTACATTATAACAAACGAATTAACTGAAAAGGGAATACTTGTCAGGTAAAATGCATGCATGCCGACCTCTTGACTTTTTCAAGTGAAATCTGTCAAATTAAGATTAAAATACTGGATTTTCTGTTTTCTTTAAAATCTTATTCCTGGTTTATATAAAATCTTTTTTATACAATCTCCTTGGTTTTTTATCAAGTCGAGTCTTGAAAACTTTGCATGTATGAAAATGCATCCGAAATTTAAGGAACTTATATATAAAGGCAATGAACAGTAATAAATTCTAGAATTATTAGAATATCAAACCAGCTATTGAGCGTACTTACATGTAATATCTTAAATAAATAAATCATTGTACTTTTGCAGTTATATGTATCAAAATTTAGATTTGTTTTAAATATATTTTAGAACATATTATGAGAAATATGTTAAATTTTGTCGTTAATTTCATTTCTTAGAAGACAAAACAATCAAAACAGTATTAAAATTACAAACAAAGGCAAATTTAACATTTAGTACTTGAATGAAAAGTGTAAAATGGAAAGGAAGAGCTAACCACATTTATGAAACAGCATATAAAATGTACATTTTTCCTTCAACTCACGCTGTAACAAACCACATTTCCTGATATTTTTCATATTCTAATATTGAAATATTCATTGCATTAGATATGCAAAAAGCTGAGTATCAAATATTTTGTCAACCCAACATTTTTCCTATAAAAACAGCTTAACTTATAACACCACTGCCAATCTTCTCTCACACAATGTTAACTTGTAAACTAAAATAACTAAGAAAGGATGAGTATCTCATCTTTTACAAACATTGAAATTTTGCACCAATTCTATAAACAGTAAGCACTATTAAACAGTACATAAGACATCATGCATCTCCAGTAATGAACATGGATGTCTTCAGGAAAGCCAGTACATTTATCCACATACTTTAAAGATGTACAATATCATGTAACATACCCCTGTGGATGACTTGTGTGACAAACAGAAAGAAATCCGTAATACTTAAAGAAAGTATACAATATGCACCAACAGTTAGTGTACAGTTAACATAAATGGAAATATTTAACTTTTTCTACATTTTTTCTGTTCACTATCCTTATATATTTCTCTGACGATTTTCTATGTTCAATGTTGTCTTAAATTCCCATTTTCCCCCTATTCAATATAGTTTTAAATTCCCATTTTTCCCCCTGTTCAATGTTTCTGTCATTTTTTTTGTACTTTGTACCTTTCCCCATTATGCTTTTTTTATAGTAGTTTCTTTTTGTATTTTCTCTGCTGAGTGTTAATACATATTCCTGTATTTTTCCTCATTCAAAGTTTCTTTAAATTCTTCTAATTTTCCTTGTTCTATGTCACTGTAATTTTCTCCTATTTTTCCCTGTTCAAAGCTTCTACAAATTCTTCTAATTTCTCTTGTATTTGTCTTACTTTTTCTGAAAAAGAAAAGGACATATAAAACATAGAATTAGTCAGTGTGTCTTAATGCTAATTTATTTTACCTTCAATTTTGGGTAAAGCATTAAGCTTATTCTTTAATAGATACAAATGATCTACAAGTGTGGCCATGACACCCTGTGGGGTTTGAACTCGCCACCTCCATGTTGAGTGACTTACACCCAGACCAGTACATTTCTGTCTCTGCTACATGTATATATAAACAGAGGTTATGGAACTTATTAGAAGTGTTTCAATATGAGATTTTAACCTTGTTAAACTCCCTAAACAGACAGGGGAGCGATGGTGTAGAGGATAAGGTGTCGGCCACTCATCCCGGAGGTTGCGGATTCGAACCCCACTGGGGTCATGACTGTATTTCCTAATATGGCACTGGTTTATGTACTGGTTTTTTCAGGAAGCAGACTCGAGAGTGACTCGATAAGCTACAAGCTTTCTTCACAATCGAGCTATTAAAATAACAAACTTGTTGCTCTACCTGGACTGTGTCAATCAGCGTTAGTATTAAACATTTGTACAATCACTGCAGAACATGACTAGAAAGCAATGATGGGTAAACATAAGTGTATGTGTTTTTTCCCATTTTGGTATCAAAATTAATACAACTGAAAGCTTAAGGGCAGTCGAGACTTACTAAGTTCCTCTGCTAATTCCACAGGTCTCCCCGTTAACAATTTCTTTAATCCTTCGGTGTCTTCGGAAAAATCATCTAAAACATCTTTTATAATTCTCTCTAATCTTCTAGCTGTAATATAAAGTGATCAGTGTTTTATGGTTTTCCAATGAAGCAAAGTTAACTACAGCTGTTGTTATAAATACTAACACATAATCTATGTAGTGCATGCTGGGTAATTTAACAAGAGGGCTGTGATGGCCCTTTACTTACCAGAGTATAAGTGCACTTGTAATCGTTAATTGGGTAATTAAAAACAACTAATTATTAAAACAAGCTATACATGTAGCTCTGAGAGAGTGCAATGTTGAAGGTGACTAATTAATCCTTCAGCATGGCTAGTATAGTGAACAAAATTATCTGTGTTCAAGGGCCACAACTCTTCCAAGTCAGGACAATATGACTTTGTTTGCTAGTAGGGTATAATATTGCATTAAACCTGTATTTAACTAGAACTGTCACAAGAGTGACGAATTATACCCCCACAATACAGCTTTGTCACAGAAGTATGGCAACCATAAGAAAGGAATGGCCACAAGGACATAGAGTTGAGTTAGTATATAATAACTTATGTAAATGTATTGTTTTAATAGCATACAAAATGTGTAAGGTTGACCTTGACCCTAGTGACCTTGACCCCAAAAATTTTTTTTTGCTTAAAACAATCTAAAAACCAAAAATAAATAAAAATCTATTATTAGTAACAGTGACCTTGACCTTGACCCTAGTGACCTTGACCCCGAAATATTTTTTTTGCTTAAAACAATCTAAAAACTAAAATTAAATAAAAATCTATTTATAGTAACAGTGACCTTGACCTTGACCCTAGTGACCTTGAACCCCAAAATTTTTTTTTTTTGCTTCAAACAATCTAAAAATTAAAAATAAATAAAATCTATTTTTAGTAACAGTGACCTTGACCTTGACCCTAGTGACCCAAAGCTTCCTCTCCACCCAAGCTACCTACACACCAAGTTTCATTACAATTGGTCACTCCTAACTAAAGTTATTGAGCAAAAACCATTTTTCTATTTTTAGTAACAGTGCCCTTGACCTTGAACCTAGTGACCCCAAATGCAATCCCAAGCTTCCTCTCTACACAAGCTACCTACACACCAAGTTTCATTGTAATTGGTCACTCCTAACTTGAGTTATTGAGCGGAAACCATTTTTCTATTTTTAGTATCAGTGACCTTGACCTTGACCCTAGTGACCCCAAAATTGAACTTGACCTGTATTTCATGAAGTTGCACGTGTGTACCAAAAATTATTCAAAAGGGTAAAGTCGTTCATGAGTTATCATCCGGAAACCATGAAAACCAACAGACCGACCGACAAACAAACCGACAAGCTCACTCCTATATACTCCCCCCCCCCCACAAACTTCGTTTTGTGGGGGTATAATAACTGACATGTAACCTAGTAAATTACCTTCATTATTCATAACTTGCTGCCTAAGAGCATTACTGGTCATCTCTAACATTCTATGTATCCTCCAGAACAACACTACCTCATGGCAGTCAAGCTGTAATGTCAAATAAACAAAATTAATATCAGTCAAGCTGTAATGTCAAATAAACAAATATCAGTCAAGCTGTAATGTCAAATAAACAAATATCCAAACTCATTTCATTCCTGGACATAGATATATTAGCAAATATATTTAAATGATAAACTCTATAAACAAAGAGCATCTGAAGTAGAGAGCACAGTGTGCTAATTTGGTGAAATTTCTGCAATTCAACGGCCGTAAATCCAGAGTAGCTGGTTGATCTGGCTGGTTATTAAACTTGGCTGTGATTATACACCTATAAACATTGTGTTAAGGTTTGCTGGAGATTAGATATTATTCACAGTGCTAATGTTTAATGCCATTTTCAACAGTATTATATAATAAGATATTTGCAGACAGGAATTTAACCGAACCATTATTCCTTGGTAAGCCCCTGCTCTGTAAGAAACTGCTAGTTCCCTCAATAAAGTGTCAGGTCAGAACAGGGGCTGGAACCCTTAAGCAGTAACTTGTTCTGTGATTTTGATTTGTGCATTCAACCATGGACTGAGAGAGAACCCCACTTGATGGAATTCCAACAGCTAAACTTATAGGTAATGCCATTATAAGAAAGAAATATAACAAGAGGGCCAAGATGGCCCTATATCGCTCACCTTGGTACAAGTCCACTTGCCTGGTGGAAGATCACTAGATAATGTTATATACCAAATAAGTTTTCCTATATACGCCTCTGTAAAACAAATGATCCCCCCCCCCGGCAAGGTCAATTTTGACCCCAGGGGCATAATTTGAACAAACTTTAAAGAGGTCTACTAGGCAATGCTACATGCCAAATATCTAAGCTCTAGGCCTTGTGGTTTCAGAGAAGAAGATTTTTAAAGTTTTTCCTATATATTCCTATGCAAAACTAAGTGACCCCCGGTGCGGGGTCAATTTTGACCCGGGGGTCATAATTTGAACAATATTGGTAGAGGTCCACTCGCCAATGCTACATGCCAAATATCTAAGCTCTAGGCCTTGTGGTTTCAGAGAAGAAGATTTTTAAAGTTTTTACTATATATTCCTATGCAAAACTAAGTGACCCCCGGTGCAGGGTCAATTTTGATCCGGGGCTCATAATTTGAACAATCTTGGTAGAGGTCCACTAGCCAATGCTACATGCCAAATATCTAAGCTCTAGGCCTTGTGGTTTCAGAGAAGAAGATTTTTTAAGTTTTTCCTATATATTCCTATGCAAAACTAAGTGACCCCCGGGCGGGGTCAATTTTGACCGGGGCTCATAATTTGAACAACATTGGTAGAGGTCCACTAGCCAATGCTACATGCCAAATATCTAAGCTCTAGGCCTTGTGGTTACAGAGAAGAAGATTTTTTAAGTTTTTCCTATATATTCTTATGCAAAACTAAGTGACCCCCAGTGCAGGGTCAATTTTGGCCCGGGGGTCATAATTTGAACAATCTTGGTAGAGGTCTACTAGACAATGCTACATGCCAAATATCTTAGCTCTAGGCCTTGTGGTTTCAGAGAAGAAGATTTTTAAAGTTTTCCCTATATATGCCTATGCAAAAACTAAGGGCCCACCCGCGCGGGGTCAATTTTGACCCGGGGGTCATAATTTGAACAATCTTGGTAGAGGTCCACTACACAATGCTACATGCCAAATATCTAAGCTCTAGGCCTTGTGGTTTCAGAGAAGAAGATTTTTAAAGGTTGGCCTTGTGGTTTCAGAGAAGAAGATTTTTAAAGGTTTTCCTATTTGTTGCCATAGCAACCAGAGTTCTGCATGGAATGGAATTCTTTGAACAATTTTGGTAGAGCTTCATGCAAGGAACATTCCTGCATAGTTTTATCAACATTGGCCTAGAGGTTTCAGAGGAGATGTCATTTGAATCAAAATGTTGACGGACGACGGACAATCATCGATCAGAAAAGCTCACCCAGGCGTAGCCAGGTGAGCTAAAAAAGTAGGACTCAACAATAGAAAGACTGACAGACAATGAAAGCAAACAAACAATTTACATCACACCCACATTTCCTCTAAGATATGACTATATAATCACACCCACATTTCCTCTAAGATATGACTATATAATCACACCCACATTTCCTCTAAGATATGACTATATAACAACACCCACATTTCCTCTAAGATATGACTATATAACAACACCCACATTTCCTCTAAGATATGACTATATAATCACACCCACATTTCCTCTAAGATATGACTATATAATCACACCCACATTTCCTCTAAGATATGACTATATAATCACACCCACATTTCCGCTAAGATATGACTATATAATCACATAGTATACATACCCCTGAGTTAGGAACATTATGTTGATAGTAATAGAATCCTTTCTTACAGTCACTGCACTGTTGTAGAGCTCTCTTAATAAACTTCTCTCTAAACACATGGTACCAGGTTTCTTTTATCTAAAATATGAATGTGAAAATCAAGATGAAAATGCATTTTTCAGACAAAACTAAGTTACATGTTGCGGCTGTCATAAATTCCATTAATCTGCAATGCAAACCTTTTTGAAAGACATTACTCATGACCAAATTTGTCACTTAAAAGATAAACTCTGTGTTTAACAGTAGGATAATTATTTTATTTTAGACAAATTTATTTTACTGTTTGATAACGAAGAAATGCGTCTATAGGTTATTGAACTTGTATGGTGAAATATTACTTGGAATGAGTTGATTTAGCGGGAACAATGAGCTTGCAAGAACCATTGTTTTAATTATCGCATTTAAAAATATTTGCTACCATTAAAAACAGTATATACAGTCGCAAATATCAAAATTACAAAACAGTTAACCCTATATTCCATAACGGCGGCAATGAATATATAGAATGAAAACCTTATGAAAATTACTTTATCTTAATAAATATTTATGTCCACTGCTTAAATTCCAATTTTATATCTGTTCAACTTTTTGAAACAGCAGATGTATGGTATATGAATATATACAGTAAGAACACTTACAAATTCAGCATCTACTTCTATACTCTGTGACTGGAGCGTCTGTCTGACTGTGGTCAGCTCATCTTGTGATAACGTAGGTCTATGTTTCTGAAACAATCATCTTATCAATCACTTATATATTCAAGATTTACTTTAAATCACAATATATTCAAAATGAATTCAGTTTTGCATATTTTCCTTAGATATCACCAATAATATGTTAATCAACGATGTAGCAGGGATTGAACCCATGACCCTCAATATGAGTGGTTATAGTGATTTCAAGTCAGCTATTTTAACTGGTCGGCCACAGAGGTGGACATGCAATCAACTGTAAAAAATTTAAGCAGATTCATTCTAAACAATAATTTAATAAACAGCTGTACTGTTTGAATGATTGTAAGCTGACTATCATATTTTTTTTCTTGGGGTTGAACACCCATTTCAACAGTGTTTCAGTTATTAGAGCCAGGTAGTAAACCTAACCACTGTTTCCGAGAGAGACCAGAACTAGATCCCTATTCTCAGTAAGAAACTGCCAACAGTCTCCGGTATAGAGACCGATCTGGAGTGGAACTTGAACCAATGACCTTCGGTCAGTGAGAAGTTTGGTGGCCTCAAATCAAATGATCTTAACAACTCAACCACAGAAGTGAGTATTCAAATAATCAAAGAAGCTTGATACATCTACTATACAAAATAAGAAATTTTGCTTGGACATTGCTGGATGAAAACAAAACGGTGGAATGATTGTTATATATGCGTTTAAAGAGTGTCCCATGATGCATCGTTTTGTGCAAAAATGATGGCCAAGAATAAGGGGGAAATTTTGACCAAGTGAGGTCGGGACTCAAAAAAAATAACACTTGATAACGGGTATGACCACCTCTTGAATTGACCACTGCAGTGTATCACCGGTGCATAGATTTGACTAAAGTGTTGACTTCTACCTGCGGAATATTGTTCCATTCCTGAATGAGTGCTTGACGAAGTTCTTGACGTTAACAGGTGGGTTTGGACGACGCCTCACTCGTCCGTCCAGAATATCAAATACGTGCTTGATTGGGTTGAGATCAGGACTTTTAAAAGGCCAGTTATCAATGAAATATCATTCATCTGTTCCATAACAACGCCAACATCTTGATTTTTCAGCATGATAATGTCACATCTCTGATACAGCTATAGACACTATAAATTTTCTTATAACAAATTACATTGATTTCATTGATGACTGGTCCGCTAAAAGTCCTAATAAGAGGTGGTCATACCCGTTATTAAGTGTTATTTTTGTTTCTAACCCCTACCTCACTTGGTAAAAAAATTCCCCCATATTCTCTTAACCTTTGACCATCATTTTTGCGCCAAACAATGCATCATGAAATACTCCTTAAATGCATATATAACAATGAGTCCCCCATTCTGTTTTCATCCAGCAATGTGCAAGCAAACTTAGCAGAAGTTTCTTATTTTGTATAGTACATTTGTATGTCTACAGGGTGAAAAGATGAAAGAAAATGTATACTTGGGAGTTGGGACAGACTTACATTTTTGTGGTTTGTATACTTTGGACAGACTTACATTTTGTTGTTTGTATACTTGGGACAGACTTACATTTTGTGGTTTGTATACTTGGGACAGACTTACATTTTGTGGTTTGTATACTTGGGACAGACTTACATTTTGTTGTTTGTATACTTTGGACACACTTACATTTTGTTGTTTGTATACTTTGGACACACTTACATTTTGTTGTTTGTATACTTGGGACAGACTTACATTGTGTGGTTTGTATACTTGGGACAGACTTACATTTTGTTGTTTGTATACTTCTGACAGACTTACATTGTGTGATTTGTATACTTGGGACAGACTTACATTTTGTGGTTCGTATACTTGGGACAGACTTACATTTTGTGGTTTGTATACTTGGGACAGACTTACATTGTGTGGTTTGTATACTTGGGACAGACTTACATTTTGTGGTTTGTATACTTGGGACAGACTTACATTTTGTGGTTCGTATACTTGGGACAGACTTACATTTTGTGGTTTGTATACTTGGGACAGACTTACATTTTGTGGTTCGTTATACTTGGGACAGACTTACATTTTTGTGGTTCGCATACTTTGGACAGACTTACATTTTGTTGTTTGTATACTTGGGACAGACTTACATTTTGTGGTTTGGACACTTGGGACAGACTTGAATTTTGTGGTTTGTATACTTGGGACAGACTTACATTTTGTGGTTTGTACACTTGGGACAGACTTACATTGTGTGGTTTGTATACTTGGGACAGACTTACATTTTGTGGTTTGTACACTTGGGACAGACTTACATTGTGTGGTTTGTATACTTGGGACAGACTTACATTGTGTGGTTTGTATACTTGGGACAGACTTACATTTTGTGGTTTGTATACTTGGGACAGACTTACACTGTGTGGTTTGTATACTTGGGACAGACTTACATTTTGTGGTTTGTATACTTGGGACAGACTTACACTGTGTGGTTTGTATACTTGGGACAGACTTACATTTTGTGGTTTGTATACTTGGGACAGACTAACACTGTGTGGTTTGTATACTTGGGACAGACTTACACTGTGTGGTTTGTATACTTGGGACAGACTTACATTTTGTGGTTTGTATACTTGGGACAGACTTACATTGTGTGGTTTGTATACTTGGGACAGACTTACATTGTGTGGTTTGTATACTTGGGACAGACTTACATTTTGTGGTTCGTATACTTGGGACATACTTACATTTTGTGGTTTCAGTAATCTCTCAAGTTCATTCTTGGTTGCTATTCTATTTTTATGTTCTGGTGTTCTGTAAGTCCAGTTTCTCCACTGCTCCCAGGATCCCGGCCCCGTCAACTCTCGTAATGTGTTCTCATCTATAAGGAAAGTGCAACATAAATCAGCTATCATACACTCATACATTCAGGTTGGTTTCTGTTTGAATAAACACCATATCTAACTCTACTTGTGTTCGACATTACCAAAAATGTCTGGTTTTGAAAAATGTCTTTTTAAAATATCATGACCTACTTTAGGATCCGGGGCAACCGTTATTTTTTTCTGTGTATCCAATATTTTTTTTTACTGGTATAGTTTAAGACAAGACATGACCTAGCATGGAAAATCTTTGTGCGGCTTTCTCATTTGAGTTAGATACAGTGTTGTAAAGAACTACAGCAGTAGATTCCTTAATATAATATACTAAACGTAACTTCTAACACACCACCTGCCTTTTTCCTTCTTCATTTAATTCTCAACCCTTCCGATATCTGCCAACTTATATCTAATTATCTGTGCACGAAAACTATCGTGTTCTGCATTTATGAAGACATTGGGTAGATACTTTCGTTACATAAATTTCAAAATGAAAGAGTGATACAAATTTCATACAGAAGAACATTGTAGGAGTGGGTTTCCAAAGGAAGAGCATCAAAGCAATAACCCATGTTAAGTTTATGGAGGTAAAACATTAAATCAAAATTATCTGCCATATCATTTGTACCACTCGACCATTTTGAAATTCATATAACCAATAATGTAATAGTGAGTTACTTTTCTGAAGTTGTTCTTTCAGTGAGTCCTCCATAAACTGTACTGAAGCATCCCACTGTTGTTTATCCTGTACTGACCTATCCTCAAGTGTGTTACGCTGCATCACTCTCTGGAATGGTGAACAACCTGATACTGTACATAGGTAATATTCACAACATTCACATACAGTTCATTTAGTATAATGTGACAGTGACACATTCAAGGAGTCCAATATCATTGTGTAAATAAATAGGATAATGTAAAGATTGTAATTGTATGCATGATTTACCATTCTAACGCACTACTGATGTAACGTCTTTTCTGATTGGTTACGTCATTTAAATTTGCATGATTTACCATTCAATGCAATTGTTGTACCTTTGGGGATACATATAGTTACCTTTTTTATCACAATCACATTATCCTTAAAGAACAGTAGTTCTTTAATTAAACGAATTAAACTAGAGCTATCACTGAAGGTGATTTATACCCCTATCAGTCCACCCAGACTCATTAAATGATACTTTTGACATGATGTGTATAAGGCCACATAATCTAACATCAACTAAGTTATGCTCTTAGTACTTTTTAGATTTGATTGCTTTTGATTTTGAAATAACAAATCCTGTCTTATCTGGCATCCTTTGGGATCACATGATCATGCCTGTTCACATCAGACCATAGTTTCCTATACACATACTTACCAGACTCTCCTCAGCCTTGCTGTCCCAGTGATGTGTAGACTTACTCGCCTCTATCACAGAATGTTTTAATCGACTAAACACTTCATCATGTTCAGTGTTCTTCTTCTTTGATCCCTTGTCGGCAAGATGAACGAATTCTTGATGTAAAACATCCCAACCAACCTACAGGAAACGATTTCCTTTAAAGGTTAAACATCCATTACAGCTGTATTTCAGTTGTTTATAGGTGGACAGTTTCACTGACCATTGTTCTAAGACTAGACATGTGCTAGACTCCAATCCTCTGCGAGAAAATGCCGATTTTCTCACAGTTAGGTATGTAGACCTGAACCCACGACTCTCAATCAGTAAGAGATTACAATGATTCAAGTCAGTGAGCAAACATAACCAGACAAATTTTATGGTATATACATTGTGTTAACTCAAATGGTTAACTTTGCAGTACATGTATACAGACCGAGTGTATTTCCAGAAATTGACAACCATGTAATAAATGTGCATAGTTTGATTTAAAATATGCTTAAACATTGTTTTGAATGTAAACATGTTTTGTATGTATGCTGATTGTAATAACAGTGTGTAGTGTGTTGGCAGAAGTTGACAGCGGCATACTGTATGTCTACATTATCTTACACACTAGTAGTACATGTACATGTATATAGACTTTTACCCCAGCTGACAACGTAGAGGTAACAGAATCATTCCTGTGAGGTTTGGCTGGACTTGGCTAAGTGGTTTCAGAGTGGACGCAATAGCTCTAGAACTTATTATTAAGGTAAAACTACTACAAGAACAATAATTTACTCACAGTACATGCAGTATTTCTTACCTCTACACTTTTCTTTGGCAGGGCATGGTAAGCCCACTCCGACAGCTTGATATCAACCATTGTGTTAAACTCTCTGAAAATATCATCATTTGGTCACTGCAGTACAACTGTAGACGCACATTAAGTTGTAACTTCATATAGTACATGTATATATCTGTCTTTACCCTTATCATACTAAAGCAGGATTATTCTGCCTATATCACTGATATCATATGTAAACATTCCGATCTGATGATGATCTACACTATTAAAGTAATTTTTCCCATCATACAACTTTCAGAAGATATGCACATGTGAAATAGTCAATTAATCAATTTAGTAAGAAATGTAAATGTGACTTACCCTATACTCTCTGACTTACCCTATACTTTCTGCTTGAGCTGCAGGAACATAAATATTTTCAAATACATGTGTCGCCGTCCTGTCCCACAACTTCTTTCGAAACATTATCTCCCTGCAAACAGTTGTGTACTGACTGACAACATGGCATCTTTACAAAGACAAGTTCTACATATACATTCCTGGAATGTTTGTCAGTTAATACAAGGTATGATGTGGTCTTTGTGACACAAGCTTAAGTAGAAAAGGGAGCATTCATTGTCAGCATTAAAATGCAGGTTAGAGTAATGGAGCTTAATTTGACAGTCAGAATGAAAAAGCTTATATCCTATAAACATCTGAAAACCTGCACTACTTGACAATAACCTCTGTCAATGATATCCTTTTTAGCCTATAAAGCCATTAAGCTAAACAATTATCTCATTTTATATCATTATGCCACATATCTGAGTGAAGTTTCAAACACTGGAAACAAAAACTTTGATCATATCGTAGTGGAAACTGGGAAAAGCTTTGTTTAAAATGTTTTGAATAGACCTGACTCTCTGGGTTCATTTAATGGTTATAAATGAAGAATTCCAAATGTCTTCATGAATGCTTTTTTTCACAAACACAAGGGCAGTAACTTAGATAAACAATGATTATCCATACCAAGCTAATAAAATAATTTTTTAGAAAAATCTTTATAGTACCAAAATTTCCACAAGTCAGAATAAAACTTTTACCATTGCTTTGGTAAGATGGCTCCTAAACTGATTACTTCATCTAGAAGTTCTCCTTTTGCTTTCTCAAATAACTCATCCTGAAGAGAAACACAAATATCAGATACAAACATTCATTTACTGACTTACTACTACTAGTCATAAGAATTTTAGATGATATATTGCAATTTGTTATTACACCCTTGCTAAAACTAAAAAGGTCCATTACTAACACCAAATCAAATTTTCTTTAAATCTGGAATTGTAACAGGGTAATACAGTTTGAAACTGGCTTCTAAAACTTTACAATAGCCGTGGGGTATTTCCCTGTTTGAAATACTGCTGCAGAAAAACGAGTGAATGTTTTCGCATTTCCTTAGATTGACCTGGGTGGTCTTTTTGTCCTACTTTCGCTTTATTGCATGTTGTAAACAGTCAGATATATGCATTGTGCATCATTGGAAGTAAAGTTCTTTCAACTGTAATTAAAGGAAGGCATGCTTATTCATGTACAACCTATTTACAGCCTGTTTCTGAGAGACTTCTGGAACATTACAAAGATATTTGAAAACTGGAAAAACCTACTTTCGTTTTTGAAAAGGCAAAATATCATTTATTTTAATTCTTTTGTTAATCTCAAATTTTCAATGCATTATGGTCACATTCATGCAGTATGTCATATTTTTCCTTCTGAGAAGATGCCCGTTACAATTCCAGATTTAAAAGAAATTTGATTTGGTCCTAGTAATGGACCTGTAACTAGACTTTCATACTATATTTTTATCTACTGAATTTATACTGTATGTACATGAATTAGCCGAGCCCATTTTGAGGGCTTGTAGATACCTTAGCACATTCTGTATCCCAGAGACACAATCGAAATCAATACATGTAGAAATATGTTAAACAAGAGTGCAAAACTGTCACAAAATAATCACTTCTAAATCAGTGGACAACCCTAAATTGTTCCTATTCAGTGGACAACCCTAAATTGTTCTTATTTTGGCAATTAAAGGGCAATAACTTTTGTGCAACTGAGGCAATTTGCCTTGTTATTGCACTTGGTGGAGATATAAGGCCAATTATCATTCACAGCCAGTTTAATCAAGATTGGTAAGGAATTGCTTTAGTAAGAGACCAGACAACTTTGTTAATGCTGCCCATCTGCTGCCTGTCACAAGTGACACCACAATTTGGCCCGTCACAATGTGCATATCAAAAGTCCTAAATATAGATTTGCAGAGAAACCTCACCACCAATATGACTAAAATTTTAAAAAGCCTAAAATGTTTTCTACAAGTACAGTGAATTTAAGAGAAATTTACATGTACAATTTTCATTTTATGATCATATAAGAAATAATATTTGAAGCTATCATTTTTTATTTTGTAATCTTAAAAGCTTGAAAATAAGACAACCAAAGTGTGTAACTTACTCTATCCAGTTCTCTTAGTCTAGGAAAGTTGTTCTTCCATTCTGTCTCTAAATTATACCTGGTTGCTGCAAACAAAATGTAACCATTCATTATACATCATTCTACCACAAACAACTGCTTTTTCTATGTAAACATATAGGGAAAAGCCTGTATTATATTTTAAAATAAAATACAGCACGTTTTTCTAAGGACGACATGCCATAAATGGCGTAAGGATGTGACATATGTAAACAAGCGCATCCAATCGTATTTCACGTTTTAAGGTTACAATGATGTACTACTACTACAAGTTAGATAAAGTTCGGGATAATTTCAAAGAAAATGAAGTGTTAGAATCAAAATAAAACACAGTCAGTCATTTGAACAATCTTGGTAGAGGTTCATTTAATCACTAAGCAATTCCACATGCCAAATATCTAAGATCTGGGCCTCCCTATTCATGAAAAGAAGATTTTAAAAGTTTTTCCTCTCTGTTGCCATGGCAACTTTAGTAGTGCATGTAATGGAATTATTTGAACAAATATGATAGGGCTTCATGCAATGAACATCCTTGCTAAGTTTCATCAACATTGGCCTTGTGGTTTCAGAAGAAATGTTGTTTGAAAATGTAAATGTTCAACATACTATGTACAACAGACAGTGAGCGATCCTAATAGCTCACTCACGTGAGCTAAAAATAAACATCATCTTTATCTATGCTACAAGAAATTAGATATTTACCTGCCTGTATGTATCAACCTTCAGAGAAACTACATTTTCTACCAGTAACAGAATGTATGCGTTTACCTTTAAAAGCATCTGTCTGTTGTTCTATATTTTCCTTCACCATTTTCCAGAACAGTTCTGATACAGCCATACTGAGGTTATTGGTGTTGGTCTGTGTTGGTTTTAATGCCCCATCCCTGTAACACACGAGGAGTTTATAGCAATATCCTGTGACATTCAACAAGATAATGAAACTATATAAATGTATATATATAACTGAAAGATCAATGAAACTGTGACTTGTCATGTTGCTTGGTCTAAAAGCTTCTTAGCTCTATTTTGTCACAGTGTACAGAGATACTAAGAAATTTTCATGACACTTAAATTTAACTGAAGAAGAAGGCTCACTGTTTGTTGGTGTTGGTTATTTTGTCAATAATACTCTAACATAGCATATAACAAGTCTATTTGACATATACATGTATGACTTTATTCATGATTTAGGCTGAAAACTCTCCATAATTTGCTGACATTTCTATTTAGCATAAAGATGACAAATGCAGTACAATAATTCACAAATACAAAAATGTTTAATATCTGTATGAACATCACTAAGAAGTTGGTTAAACAAATGAAATGAAGACAGAGTTGTAACTACGTCTAGAACTTACTGGAGTAGCCTGGACTTCTGGAAAAAATCACTCTCATATTGCCTAATGGTGTCAATGCTATCATTTGAATTTCCTGGAAACAAAAAGAAAGTACTAGACTAAGTACCACAAAGATAATTAAGTACCACAAAGATAGTAAGCACTATTCTACATTGTTCTATTTCAGTGTAGGCTTTAGTTGTCATTATAACTGAGCTCAAACATCAAATACCAATCTATAGCAGTTAAACTGGATTTTGTAGCTGCAAGGAGCAGCGTGCTTTATACACAACAAGTCTGCATTGTATGCTTGTACACTACCATGGAAACCTATGTCACAACATATACACAATGTTAACTAAACTATGTTATTTATCTCTATGTTAAAAATAAGACTGCATCTTGAAACATTTATTTTATACGAAAGAAGATATAGAGGATAACTGTTGGTTTCGATGTAACATCATGTTATATTTTAACGAGTGGGCAGCAAAAGTGATAGTTTCAGGAGTGGTGCAGCCACGAATGAAGGTAACTACTTTTGGTGGTTACGTGATATTACATCGATACCAACAATTTTTCCATTTATTTTATGTGTCAAACTCTAGTTTTGTTGATTTTGTTTCAAGAAAATGTTGAAAATTGTGGGAAATGTCGTCAGAAAGCATAGCAAACATGACGTCATTTTAACACTGTCATTGGTGTATGGTTCCCGGCATTCAATATACTCAGTACACTTTTTGACATTAATATAGGTAACAGATTTTGATAATTTTCACTGAGTGAACAGTGAGTTTATTAGGATATAATCCACCATTATATTTCGATAAACCACCGAAAAACATGAAATAAATTACCTTTTCCAGTCACTACAGCAAAATAGCCAAGAGCTTTCATTGGAAACAGCTCACCCTTTAGAATAGCTTTAATCTAAAAATATACACATTATGTGATGAAAACTTTGTTGGCAAAGTTGTTGACTTGTAAAATTAAATAAACAGCAGCTGTATTTCATCAAGTTTTACACAATAACATATTAGTTGCTAGAAAATAGAAAAAAGAGGATAAAATTGTTGTTTACCAAGTTAATTTCTGCCAACTGACTGTTGTATGTATTCATTGTTTGACACTTACTCTATTAGGATTATAGAGGCTACTCTCAGCTAGATCTACTTTAGTGAGAACAAAGATTGTACGTTTTCCACCAGGATCTATCTGACTGACAACATCTGTAACATTACTTCTCTCAGCATCTAGTGAGCCATCTGTAATACAAGACAATACATTGGATCAACAGTGTTCATTTAAACATTGTAATGTTTACACAGGGAAAAGATTAACATTTACTTTACGCTTTCCAGTGAAATACTGAAATATGTAAGTGAAATAAGATTGATATTTCATTGTTTTAAAGCAGTGAAAATATCAAAATCTTCATCTCCGATTAACGTCAAAAGTATACTGAGCGAAACGAATACCGGAAACCAAACAACAATGACAGCGTTAAAATGACATCACATGTGCCATGCTTTCTGATGACATTTCCCACGATTTTCAACATTTTCTTGAAACAAAATCAAGAAAAAGTTAAGTTTTAAACATAAAATAAACATAAAAATTGTTGGTATCGATGTAATGTCACGTTTTCTTCACTCACAAACACCAAAAGTAGTTATCTTCACTCCTGGCTGTGCCACTCCTGAAACTATCACTTTTGGTGCCCACTTGTTAAAATATAACATTATATTACATCGAAACGAACAATTTCCTCTATGCAATATGTTCCATGATTTCTTACACACACAGAAACTGTATGTATCAAAGACAACTATATATGTTCCTTGTAAAGAACTGCTAAAAAAGCAATCTTTTCCCTTTCCTATTTCTGATTAGCTCCAAAAATCCTCTGCCAAGAGGCAGCCAGGAGACTTCAATCTTCATTTTTTGTCCGATTTCAAATAAAATATTGCACTACATGAAAGCAGCCGAACAGAAAAGAACCTGTTGATATGTTGTACTTTAAAAACAATATATTAACCAATTATGACATTTGCTTTGAAAGTTTCTAGCAGAAATTGTAGGATTAGTTCAGACAAAATTTTATCTCACCTTGTATACAGAGAATAATAGCGTTAGGATTTTCCATGTAACTTTTAACTAGTCTTTTGATACCTTCCTTTGTATCAGGGGCCATAACTGTGGTCTCAGTCTGAAACAAGTGGGGCTCATATAATGTATGTATTAATTCATTGCCTTGACAACTGATATATATACATTAAAGTATTAGTAATTGATTGACCTTAAAAGACAAATTTGTTTTTATGTCTTAAAAAAATTGTCCGATAATACAAAATGACAAATTGAAATACAGTGAAGTTCCGGTAATATTTGAGACCACCATTCACACCGGCATAAAGTGGTCTTTTAACATGTAGATAATGCTTTAGATATATTGTCATCACTATTTTTACTCTGTTGAAATTGCTCATAACTTTTACCTTCTATATGTTTTATATTTGCAAAGTATCTGTTCATTTTAATTTTTATTGAGCTTTCTGCATTTTAGATTCTACAGTTGTAAAAAAACGAGGGTTGACTGCAAAACTGTTGAAAGTGCTTCTATATTTCATATAAGTCAACTACAGTTTTGTGGTCAACCCTCGTAATAAATGTTACAAAGGCATGTGATATCTTACCGAAATAATACCAGGTAAATCCACTAGGACCATTCTCTGGATACCAGGTCCCTTCACTGACATTGATATACACTGAAATATAACAAATCTCTGCTTATCTAAACCACTTCCTGGTGTACAATTAAATCATTATAGACGTAACCAGACACAGTTTTCTTTAGATGATTAAAAATCAGAGGTTCTGTGCATATGTACTAATTTTGTTATTCTCAGTTGCAAAACAAGTTAATTCAACCAAGATTAATCACACCCAAGACCCAGTCCAAATGGAATCAACCTCGAAGAACGAGTTATCCCAGATGGAATCAATCTCGAAGAAAGAGAGGCAACGTGGAAATAATGAGTCTTACTTAAGGACACAATCATCACTTTTATGATAAGCATAAACAAGACGCAATGATCCAATTATAAGCAACGATATAAACATTGTGGCCGTACAAGAACTTTCTATGGACCAACATGAAACATCCTTACAAAACAAGGAAATGGTGGACGGACTGATGGACACCGGACAGAATCAATCCTAACAATTGCCAAATTTGGTAGTGAGGTGATACTGAATCACATTTCTGCATGTAATTGATCCGTAAGATTTGCCAGCGTTTTTTTGCAGAAAATATGTATGTATCAATGTTAGGTATGTAATAAAACATACATACTACAAATGTATGTAAGTTATTTAAACAGATATATTTTTCTAGAGCTAACAGTTATGTACCACACATACCTCAGTGCTAACTGTTTGTCCACTTCTCACACTCTTCTTCATTCTGTGTTCAACTTCTTTCCTCAATGCCTCAGTCTGTAACATAACATGGTCTTATATTGATGTGTACACAGGTTCTTTGTACCAAAACTTTCAGCAAATATTTAGAATTTAAGTCACTGTCAGAAGAAGCTTGATTTGTACCAAACAACAAACCAGTCTGTCCAACTTTAAACAACAAACCAGTCTTTCCAACTTTAAACAACAAACCAGTCTGTCCAACTTTAAACAACAAACCAGTCTGTCCAACTTTAAACAACAAACCAGTCTTTCCAACTTTAAACAACAAACCAGTCTTTCCAACTTTAAACAACAAACCAGTCTGTCCAACTTTAAACAACAAACCAGTCTGTCCAACTTTAAACAACAAACCAGTCTGTCCAACTTTAAACAACAAACCAGTCTGTCCAACTTTAAACAACAAACCAGTCTGTCCAACTTTAAACAAACCAGTCTGTCCAACTTTAAACAACAAACCAGTCTGTCCAACTTTAAACAACAAACAAGTCTGTCCAACTTTAAACAACAAACCAGTCTGTCCAACTTTAAACAACAAACCAGTCTGTCCAACTTTAAACAACAAACCAGTCTGTCCAACTTTAAACAAACCAGTCTGTCCAACTTTAAACTGTAGGTTTTATTTATCTTTCAGTAACAAATAGCGCTTTTGTATCTGACAAATTAGGTCAAAGACCACTAAATTTAAAGTTTCTACAATTAAAAATAAACTAAACTCTATATATATTCCTGGCCTGATTTTTCCTCTTTTTTATATAAAGTGAAAATGCTGTATGGATATAACATACTCCGGATATAAAAAACACATTTAAATGGTCCGAAGCAATTTGTTATTTGATTCTCATTAAATAAAATAGATAGGCTTAGAACAGTAACATATATTACGTCTTCTTCTTTTGTGAGGTCAAACTCTCTTGAACTGTCCTTGAACTGTGCTACATGGAAAGGTCCTTCACTGAGTGTAACCTTCACAGGTGACCTTGTCATCATTTCTCCAGAGCCCCTAAAACACAAATAACATAATGGCAGCATTTTAGAAGTTTCTTTTTCTTGAACAGAAGCCCTTCTACAGATATGAATCTTTATGCTAGAAAGGTGGAACTTTCTTACGAAGGTTGGGAATCTAGTACTGGTACTTCCCACATCTACAGTACACTGCCCATCTATAAATAACTGAAAATTAAGTTATACTTGTTTCCCTGTCCCGACTTTGATGATCTATTAATTACCAGACAGCAATTTACGTAAAGACATACTACTTACCTTGGAAATATCCTAGCTCTAGCAATCATTTCAAGTACGCTGGTTTTTCCTGCACTTTGATCTCCCACAACTACCACCTGAAAATCACAAAAACATCTAGGCTTTCTTTGTTCTATGTTTTATTTTTAAAGGAATATGTAGTGTACATGTATGTCACTCAGGTCATTGCGATAGAGTGTGACATGGAATATTACAGAGAACTGCTTCTTGCATACCAGATGGGGACACCCCCCCCCCTCATGTAAGACGACTTACGTGAATTACTTGTGACGTAACGTTATAAACAATGTGACGTCACTTTCCCAAACATAGCATCTAAAGAACGTCTGTTTTCGATAAGTTTGATTTCAAATATCTATTTCAAAGTGCAAGACGGTATGCAAGAAAAAGTTTCTTCCATGAGATACTTGGTTCAGATGGAAATATCCGTCACTTCGGGTAACTGTTTCGCGGGAACTCGGCAAAGTCTCGTTCCCGCCAAAACAGTTACCCTCAGTGAAGGATATTTCGATCTGAACCTCGTGCTCATATAAGAAACTAATAATCTTCTTGGCAGAACAAGCACTGACAAGGTCAACACACAATTAGGAAAACATATTTCTCATTGCAGACTCAATTATTTATAATATTACTGAAGGCAAACACTTTCTATTTTAGACTATGACAATTAATAGATTTTCTACTAAGTTCAAAGTTCCAATTAAGAAATGATTACCCTTGGTAAATGGTCCTGGGTGTTATAACTGGAATCAAAATCAGTAAGAACATCTAGTATTTCTGAGTACATGTCTATCAGCGATTTCTGAAACATAAGAACAGCAGACAGTTACAGAACAAGTATCTTAAAGTTGCATCATAGCATTTTACATACATTACATAATTATGTGCAATGCCATGATATTTCTAAAATTCTCTGGAGTTAGCACCTGATTCAATATTTTCATTAAATGCATAAGTGAACAACTGTGATGGAGAGAAAATCTACATAACTGCCCTTAGAGATCAGTATTAACTGTAGATTGTATTGAAGTATGTATTAGTAGCTTACAAGAGCCTTCATTTTCATGTACAAATTTATACATCAGGACAAGCAGTTAGCACTCACATTCATTTTTCTTTTCTTTCCTGTCCTCTGTTCCATGAGGTTCAGTTGTTTTCTCAGGTCTTTGTTTTCTTTCTCCAGACGATCAACTTCCTTCTGGTATCTTGTCTACAACACAGAAATACAAGTGAAGTCATATACATTGTAACAATGCCTGAAAATTGATTTTCCCTCTCAACTCCGTAACAATTTTTTCACTTTATAAAAGTGAGAGTCCAAAATAATTTTAAAGTGATATAACTGTTCAAAGTGACAATCATGATTATTTTAAATTAAACATTTATCAGTGATTTATACTTCAAGAATAATGAATATGAGTAATAAGTGGTATAAACTTCAGTTCTCAGACAATTTGTTGTGTATAAGTGTATAATATTATACATGTATTCAGTTGGAGAGATCCATTGATTTACTCAGTGACTATCTGGGGTTCGCCATTGCTGGTCAGGAAGAAAACAAGAGACATGGCCATAGTTATAACCCAATATCAACAATCTGTATAACAGTTTCATTCACATTAAATATAGAGGAAATCTGTAAAAATCGTTTTTGACTATCCTAGTCAAAAATAAACACGAGGGCGATCATGGCCCTATATCGCTCACCTGAGTACAAGTGCACTTGCCTAATGGGTGTGGCAAATTTTGACCCAAGAGGCATGATTTGAACAAAGTATGTGTAAGACCACTAGACAATGTTACATCCCAAATTTCTAAGCTCTAGGCCGAGTAGTTTTAGAAAAGCAGATTTTTAAAGTTTTTCTATACCAAACGACCTCCTGGGCAGGGTAAACTTTGACCCTGAGGGCATGATTTGAACACACTTTGAAGAGGTCTACTAGACACTATTAAACACTGAATATCTAAGCTGTAGGCCTTGTGGTTTCTCAGAAGAAGATTTTGAAAGTTTTTCCTATATAAGCCTATGAAGAACCCAGTGACCACCTAGACAGGGCCAATATTGACCCCAGGGACATGATTTGAACAATCTTGGTAGAGGTCCAATAGACAATGTTACATGCCAAATATCTGAGCTCTAGGCCTTTTGGTTTCAGAGAAGAAGATTTTTTTATAGCCTTTGTAAAACCAAGTGACCCCCCTCCCCTCAGGCGGTGTCAATTTTAACCAAGGGCTCATAATTTGAACAATCTTGGAAGAGGTACACTAGACAATGATTCAAACAAAATATCTAAGCTCTAGGCCTTGTGGTTTTAGAGAAGATTTTTTGCCACAGAATTCTGCAAGGAATGGAATTATTTGAACAATTTTGGTAGAGCTACATGCAAGGAACATTCCTGCATAGTTCTAGCAAGATTGGTTGAATGGTTTCAGAGGAGATGTCGTTTGAAGCAAAATGTTGATGGACGGCAGACATTCATCAAAAGCCAGGTGAGCTAAAAATTCACCCTTTCAGTTTGGTATATCTTAATTTGTATCTGTTAATAACAGAAATAACTTGGTAAAACTTATTTCCTGTCTTCTGTGATTTCAGCATCATCCTTGACTATAACTCCATGTGGCCATTTTGAATGGTAATATAACTTTAAGTCTATCATGGACTAGTTTAAATAGAACCAGTTTTAAGTTAGAGTGTATATGAAGTTTATTGCAATAAAAACAAGAGGGCCATGATGGCCCTATATCGCTCACCTGACTACCATTGGCTATAATAAAAGGGGTCAGGATTCTAACATAATTCATAGAGGTCCACTACACAATGCTAAGTAATATTTCAAATATCTATTATCTGCCTGTCGGCCTTGTGTATTTTTTAAGTTTGCCCTCTATAAGCCTATGTGAAATCAAGTGATTTCCCCCCCTCCCGGGAAGGGGTAATTTTGACTAGGGGTCATGATTTGAACAATCTTGGTAGAGGTTCACTAGACAATACTACATACTAAATATCTAAGCTCTAGGCCTTGTGGTTTCAGAGTAGAAGATTTTCCTATTCATTGCCATAGCAACCAGAGTTCTGCATTGAATGGAATTCTTTGAACAAATTTGATAGAAGTTCATGCAAGGAACATCCCTGCAAAGTTTC
>JAFMSR010000004.1:3388704-3462370 GCA_022818135.1 Saxidomus purpurata
ACATAATGTTCTTATATCTTTAGTTCTGATTGACCTATCATCGCAACACTTGCACATCGGAATATGATTTGGTGTAATTCGGGCCAATGTCAAGGTCATTGTCAGTAAGAATAGATAAAGGTTTCCAGTGCATTGGATGACTTCAATGTAGATTGTTGCAAATATACATAGTAAGCCTACATCAATCTGTCTGCAAAATCGAAAAGGATTTTGAAAACCATTGTAGTTTTACTTAGAAATTCCTATTTATAGTCCTGTGTGCAAGGTACTGTCATGGACATAACTCAGTTGTCACTTGTAGCATCGGTTAAAGTTTTTAAACACTCCTTACTAACTGTTTCTCAATTTTGAAACTGGGTAATCTAGGTCAAATTTTAGAGAAAAAAACGTTAATAAGTAGTTGATAAGAAAATTTCAGATGAGGATTGAGATATATCCCAAAAACGAGGCTCTTGAGTTTAAAAGACTGAGGTCTGTAGCTTAGATATTTTGCGTATAACATTTTGTATCAGTTGTTCAAATAATTATGTAAAGATCAAGGTCAAACATCAACTATGCAAGCATTGTAAAATCGTTTGCCATGGGGTCCTCAATTGATTGGCATAAAATGACCACTACCCTCATTTCAATCACTGGGCCATAGATAAGGTGTTTTTCGATTATCAATTAAACGAATTTGCTTGTTACTCATTATTGACTTTAACATTTTATTTCTGCAAAATTATTGGTTTTGTTAAATGGTTGTAGTGTTGACTGATAGCTACTTTGTAATGCAGTAATACTATTAGTTTCTTATATGAGCACGAGGTTCAGATGGAAATATCCGTCACTGAGGGTAACTGTTTTTGGCGGGAACGAGGCTCTGCCGAGTTCCCGCGAAACAGTTTCCCGAAGTGACGGATATTTCCATCTGAACCAAGTATCTCATGGAAGAAACTTTTTCTTGCATACCGTCTTGCACTTTGAAATAGATATTTAAAAACAAACTTACCGAAATGATGCATTTTGATATAAAAACAAACATTCTTTAGATGTTATGTATGGGAAAGTGACGTCACATTTTTTATAACGTGACGTCACATTGTTTATAACGTTACGTCACAAGTAAGCACGTAAGTCGTCTTACACGGGGGGGTGTAAGATGAGATTTTCCAGCACTGGTAAAAACTGCAGATATCCCCATCTGGTATGCAAGAAATGTATATGTTCTATGCATACAAACAACATTAAGTTACATGTACCCGAAATACAAACAGAATTATTTATATCAGAATGTGTTTATGTTGTTTTTACAAAGACCGACATGTTTTCCACACCCCATACCCACGTACGTTAAACACTTATTACCAATAAAAGATCGAAGCTATTTCAATAACAGTTTCAAAACACTTTTTGGTAGATCCCTGGTGTCGAGCGGGCGAGGTATGTAGGTAGACGTTAGTCCGACTCTTCATGCTAGAAGTGCCTGAATGATAGCATGAAGGGAAACGCCTCGTCTATTCAGGCGAAGACAATTTGAGAATGTGAGTGCTTGCCAGGCAAGGCTCCGCAATCCCAAGTGCCCGTTGCATTATATTCGTGACACAGTGCCTTGGGTGCGCTGCGGGTCGTCAGTCTGTCAGACATTCGCACTTCCGAATTCATTGACACCCAGGTAAATAAAAATGCTCTATAAAATGTTTGTACACACCCTCCAACCAATAAGAGCCTTGACAAAGTTGAGTGACATATCTATAAAATCCCTCTGTTAACCTAGAGAAAATGCTGGAATAGGCAATATTATTAAAAGTACTATGTTGATGCACCGCATCAACATAGTTTCTTGCATACCAGATGGGGATATCTGCAGTTTTTACCAGTGCTGGAAAATCTCATCTTACACCCCCCCGTGTAAGACGACTTACGTGCTTACTTGTGACGTAACGTTATAAACAATGTGACGTCACGTTATAAAAAATGTGACGTCACTTTCCCATACATAACATCTAAAGAATGTTTGTTTTTATATCAAAATGCATCATTTCGGTAAGTTTGTTTTTAAATATCTATTTCAAAGTGCAAGACGGTATGCAAGAAAAAGTTTCTTCCATGAGATACTTGGTTCAGATGGAAATATCCGTCACTTCGGGAAACTGTTTCGCGGGAACTCGGCAGAGCCTCGTTCCCGCCAAAACAGTTACCCTCAGTGACGGATATTTCCATCTGAACCTCGTGCTCATATAAGAAACTAATATGCTTATACAGCTAATGTATAGTAAGCAAACTATGTTCATGCAGATGCATGAACATAGTTACTATGTTGATGCGGTGCATGAACATAGTTGGCTATATGTAATATAGCTATAATATCAATATTGAACCACTGGATATAGAAGGTTTCAGGAAATTGACGCATGCGTAGTAAACTATGTTTCAAAATGTTTTTGTTATCTGGGCAAGTCGGTAATATAATTGAATAGCAGTTGTGAGTTTAAATAATACCGTGTTTACAGAATCTCTTCTAAGCAATCCAGAGTCAGGTACTCGAAATTTATGTTAAATTTATTTACGAATAACCCTATATCGTTATAGGCTTTGTGTAAGTCGCCGACACCCAGCACACAGATATTCCTGACGTATTTTCCAGCACAGCCTCTCACAAACACAGAGTGACCAATCTCCCAGTATTTGTAACGCATCAGCGATGGCTATAGCGGGTTTTCTTCTGCTTCACCTGAAACAGTAAAAAACAATAATCCGCGGTCTTGCAAAACTTCGAGTTCATAAATCATATTAACAACAATTGGGATGTGGGAGGGGATCTTTGACAATGGAGCATATATGTCGTTTATTTCAGGACGGGATGTGGGAGGGGATCTTTGACAATGGAGCATATATGTCGTTTATTTCAGGACGGGATGTTGGTGACTATTTATAAATGCAGAATAATTTAAAATTATCAAGTACTTATCAGAATACGGGGAAAACCAGGTTTTTACCGCCTATAGGATACACGTTAATAAAGAATTATTTATGAATTGAATGTCAAATGAATTTACAATAATTTCAGTAAACGTCCAAGTTGAATTTTGGTTCTCCGTCTATTGGCCACGATCTGTAGCGTTGTTTAATGCACCTGTCATAGTGTCACGTTTTGGCCGCCACGTTTAGCTACGAAAGAGGGAAAGTAGTCATCACATTTTTTCTGCTGAAGTCAATTCCCATTTTACTTAGACCCATTTTACCAGGAAAACAAATGGCGGCGTAATTTTTTCTATAATATTGTGCCGACTGCGTGTCTTATATAGGTTGATATAACCACTGAAATTTCCATCTTCTTTTGGGGGAAAAGTGGTCGATTTCCTGGCGTTATTATAGCACATCTTACCTAACTATTAAGACGGAAGAAAACGTTTCTTTTAGATCAAAGCATGTTATACGAAAGCTGACTTTTCGAGATTAAATTCGTTTTAAATTCTATAAATAACGAATATTTTGGCATATTTTGTATCAACTACGTCTTGTCTATGAAGAGGCTATAAACACGATTGAAAAATTGAGTAATAAAAGAACTTAAACAACAACATATTGTATATCTTATAAGCGTTACGATTGTTTTCAAGAAATAAGGTATAAAAACATAAACATAAAAAAATAAAATATTGTTCAGTCCAGAGATCGAACCGCGATATACAATGTTATAAGTCAGCACCTTTACCATTGTACCAGTATTTCTTTGTCGTTCTATTGGAATAATAAATATATTGATCTTTATATGCACCAATGCTTCAATCCCTAATATATAAAATAAATGGAATGACCCATGTTTATAAACACATTGTTTACGAAATCGAACAGTACTGTCGCGTTAGGATAATTTTACAATGACGCGACAGAAGAGTCTACTTTTATCGGGTAAACACGTTATCTTAATACAAGGGAGAGCACTCGACGTAATTAATGTCAGTATTATAATTTTATTATTTTGTACATTATATACAGTCGCTGTCACTTAAGTGCAGTAGGTAACGACTCCTGTTTCTGATTAGATTGGTTGTGTAGAACAGGAGTTCATATAGGGACATGTACATTCAAATTTTTACTCTTTTTTTCAGTAAGATAGTTTTAATTTATTTCTTCTTTTTTGTTTCATTGATATGTTTACTTCTATAATCATTTTAATTCATGTTTTTTTTTCTGTACTTGGAACAAATTAAACAATCAAATGAAGATCAAATTTTGCCTTTATTTGACAAGTCATCAAACAGCAACAGTTCAAACAATGTACCTTCATTACTTGCTGAACAATTGCCTTGGACAAATAATCGTAATTTTGGTAATACTAGTCCAATGTACGTAATACATATTCCATTACACGAGATGCCAGTAAGCACGAAATGCTCGTGCTTGAAATGGTTATAGAAATTTTCAAAGTTTTAGTCATTTTACTTTCATTTACTGTTTATTGTTATGAAGCTTCGATGAGGATCGAACCAGTCCTTAAAATCTTTATTTGCAGACACCCAGCGCCCTACCCACTGCACCAGCGCATCGTTTGTTCATGTATCCCTTTCCAATATACATGCTCTACCTGTTTACGCAATGCTTGTAAACTTTTGTGTACACATAGGCTTATATCTGTTACGTCACTGTCACATTATCCAAACTAGGTTATATAATGCAAAATTCAAATGGATACCCAGTCACATTTACATAATAGGAAATGAAAAAGCAGACGACAATTGAGACTGGCACTAAATCGTCCGCTAAACTTGAGTAAATGTGTGACCGAAACATACAGTATTATCAGGAGTAAAATCAAGGAGAAACTTTTTAATCGGTGGTCAGTTTATTGCAAAGAACGCGACATTACAGTTAACCAAAAGCCACCAACGAGATTATTTAAGAAATAATATATGGCTTGGAGTGCTTTATCGAAATCGAAGCATTCCCCGGAGGTGATGTACCTAGCGGAATAATTCACGAGGGCGAAGCCCGAGTGAATTATTATGCAGGCACATTACCGACGGAAATGCTTCAATTTCGATAAAGCACTCCAAGCTACAGATTATTTCGATTCTTATAGGCCGAATTTATGAAAACTATCGTAACTACTACGGACCTTTTTTTTCAATTCGGCGGTAATGTGTAAAATAGCATAAATAGTGGCTGTTGGAAATCACTCCCCTATTCGGGCAACCAGTCAAGATTTCATTCATAAACATATTATACAAACTTATTTTAGTTTAATCATCTAATACATAAAATATACAAAATACCCGACTGTGACATTATGCAGAAGACGTCAGATTCACAACCTAACAAAGCAGACAATCGATTTAAAAGCGAAAGGTTAATCTGAATTGTACAACGTTTTAACGTGGAGTAATGACGTCAGTGTGATGACGTCAACGTTTTCATTCATTGTTTTGTCTTCCGGAATCAAAACATTGTATGACGTTTATTCTGAATTTTCTTAGCCTTTTTAAAGGAAAACAAGGTGAAGGTATTCTAAGGCTTACTTGACGCAATCAAAAATAATACTTACGTTCTTAAACACAACTTTTTCATGCGACTGATGTATTTATACAGGTATTATTTATATTTCTATATTTTATTTTCTGCGCGGGAGTAAATTAGAAAAGTCGGAAGGAGCTACTTCCATGTCCGAAACTCCGCCTTCTTTTCCGAGTGCTTTAATCATATTAATGCACTCGAATTGACTATAGAAATATACCATAGGCATATTAGAATATAATATAATGTCAACCGTAAATTAAATAAACAGTATAGGCGACTAAAACTAGGCAGATCTTTACTAAAGTCTGACATATTCCGGAAACATTTAACACGTTTTCTTTACATTTTCATAAACAGGAATTCGAAGCGAACCAAATTGAATATGTATTAACAAACCGGTATTAATAGATCCATGGTTCGAAGACAGATTTTAATAACTACAAATGTATATCATACACTCGGATTGCCTCTGACACGTTGATTAAAACAAAACTAAGCATGGTTAACTTAAATTAGTCGGTAAAGGAAATGTTTGCTAGAAATCAGGCCCTAGGATCAACGCCACCGACATTACGCTTCACTGGTCGGGGGGTCGGGTTCGTGTCGTTGTGGCTCACTGGTCGGGGGCTCGGGTTCCTGTCGTTGTGGCTCAGTCAAGCAATCTTGTTTTAGACTCCCGATTTCTGGCTTGAGAATGTCATATTGACTTATGGGAGCACAGGGTAGTAATTTGGACCGGGTTCGGATGTGGGTGATGCTTGCATACTCTGTGGTGCGGGTACTCTGCGGTTTACCTCGCAGTAAATATATGCCGCCTGTGCATACTGAAAGAGACATTGAATGGCTCAAACTTGGGAACCTTTTGTAATATCACAATATGCACAAAGCTGGCTCGATCAGGGTATGCAGATAAACTACACCGAAGTATGACACTGGTAACTAGGGGCTTTCGGTTACCCTCGGATAAGAACGCGTTCCTACGCATCAAGTCGATCAGAGCTGGAATCAGACGCGTGTGGACACAAGCATCACCCTGGGGAGGTAGGGACACTGACCAAACTGATCCAGTACATTATGTGCGCACAAAACTACAAAATGTACTAGAACAATATTCTCTCAAAATAATGGTCAACAAACTCTTTATTGCATGACTTATATCCTTAATTTGTACAACACATATTTGTCTGTATAACTGTTTATTTGGATGACAATTGGGGTTCTCTGTATTGAAATCAATGTATCATCACCATAAGTAAAATAGAACACATCAAAACATCTCCGCAAGTTGCACAACTTTTGACATTGTCGAACTATACCTAAACAATCACCATGTATGTAGTAGCAAAAACAGGCTATTAAACATATTTATTATATTACCAATTACGATAGATGGTTTGTCAAACACTGGTACTAGGTGATCCAATCACTTTTGGCTTCAATTCAAAAATTAATTTAAAAATTGAAAATTATACAGGGTAGGAAATGTAGTGAAATTTTGTCACCTGCACGCGCATTTAATAGTAATATAGACGACACCAATAACAAATTATCAGAATCAACTTTATTTTGTGAAAAATCGGACAGTACAGGTAAATAAGGACATAATCAACAAAAAGCGGAGACTGTAATTATTCTAGCCTTCGTGACTAATTTGGAGAATTAAAGAATACACGCGTTTTGTGTTACAGATAAATTTTATTTATGAATATTATTTCACTAGGATATATCAAAACTGCATTTATTGGATTTAACAGGAATGGAATGTACGAACTGTGGTAAGTTTTTTTTTTATTTTTCTTTATTCCAGATTTGTTAAGAAACGAAATGTTTCAGAGGGGCCTGTAGTTAAACAAAGCAACTTTTAGAAAAAGCTAGAAAACAGCTGACGATTGGTCAGACTGACTTATCTGTATCTATTTCTTGGACAGAGGGACCTGTAGACTAACAAGGCCAGCTTTTGAAAAAGCTAAAAAACGGCTGGATATGATCTCTCTGTGGCCAAAAGCAGTTGATGATTTATGCTAAAAACAAAAATAAACCAAAATGCCGCACTTTCTCGCGAGATGTTCATCCCAAAGCAAAAACAGTGACTAAAAGTTTGCTTATCGCATGTAAGAGTTATGTTTAAACTATATTTGATATTGCTATACATATCATGGAGGAAAAAACCTTATTATGATATTAACGATATAGTATAACATAGACTTAAAGTTGGTAAACCAAACATGGGTCGATAGAATCTTCTTGGTTTACCTTTTCACTGAACTTCGTGAAATCTGTCTGAGAACAATGATATGTTTATAAAGGGCTAAAAGAAAAACAGACATTCACTGAATAGTTGTAAGTCACTATTGGCTAAACATACCGGTCACTGTCACTGGTAAAATCAGCGTTTTTAAATTATGTTGCAGTACCGTAAAACATTCAATAATTTGTGTAAAGTTGTTGTACAATTAATGGATGGCGAGCGATTTCAGTGACCGGGAAAGGATTTTTTTCTATGTGACAAATGTCACGAATGTGTGAAAAGTTATGTGACATTTGAAATTTTTATGTGACATTTAAGAAAATGTATGTGACACTAAGAGTCAGACAATTTACAAGCCACATATTAATAATTATAAATGTGCAAGACACTTTGTTTAGAATATGGCCCTGGCTGTACGAAAGTGAGGATTCCAAGTTAATGGCCACCTTCAACTGATTGACGATTTATTGCCAGGGTGCACAAGAGGGAAAATAGAAATAAAATTGAAAATATTAACAGTGAAGGATAAAAACAAGAGGAAGTTAGATAAAGTGTTTGGAACTGTTGAGCTCTGAAAGAGTCAACTGACCCAGCTGACATGATATCTGCAGGCAGCTTATTCCAATCTCTAATGGTGCGAGGGAAGGATTGCTGTCAGTATTGGGTTCTGCAGAATGAATTGTAGAACTTACTAAAAGAATTTTATTCCGTTTTCATTGTCTAAATTTAAGATGTTCTGTTGAAGACGACTTTTGGTGTTGATGGCAATTGTATTGTTCTGTAAAACATGTGTGACCACTTTGCACCCAGATACAAAAGCATTGTGCTATCCAGAGTCCACAAATGTTTTACAGAACAAGGCACCTGCACTTTTGTACTGCCAGGGCCATATTTTAAACCAAGTCTTGAAGTGTCATGCATCATACATGGCTTGTAAATTGGCTTCCTCTTAGTTTCCCTCTTAGTCTTAGTTGGATTCGTAAGTGAAGGAAGATTGGGGCAACTGCATTCACCTCGCTGGTATTTTCCAGCTGAGCTTCGTTACACTCGTTTTGTCTACTGATATGTTAACTGAGGCTTGTAGCGTTTGTGTTGTACCCCAGATCGTTGGTGTCAACGTCTTTTATGAAAGATTTTAGCGAGCTTTGGCCAGCAATAGGGGCTAGTCTCCGTTTCGGAAACATTTTCTCGATAAAACGCTTTATTTCGTGAAAGAAGCGCTTAATTGACACTGATCATATAAACGCTTGTATTTATGGCAAAAGTATACAGTAAAGCGCCTGATCGATACACGTTTCGTACTCAAAATATTTCGAACTCAAAATATTTCGATTTTTTTTGTATGCGACACAGGGCGCATTTGATAGATTTTTTATGTGACATTTTTGCATTTTATGCGCAAATGGCGCATGGCGCGTGGGTTTCCCAGTCACTGGATTTATTTACAGAAATCCTCGATACTGATTAATTGTGTTGCCCTTGAAAATAAAAAAAAATGGCATACTAATACATAGATATAAAACTTTAGCTGGAATCAACAAATGAAGTACAATTTTAGGTAGGAATTTGCAAAAATCGATTGAAAATGTTAGTTTTACGGCACCGCTACACTGTATGTTTTGGCTCCCCTGATTCTGGTGTCAGTTTGAATATAGCCACCTTAATGAGAGAGAAAATATTTCATGTTAGCACAGTTTGTCACTTTAAACGTCAAGTACATGTAGTTACAAAGTAGAAAAAGGTAAATACATGATATAGTATGTATAGACTAATATATACTATGCTAAAAACATCAAGCGTGCCTGGCCCCTTTGATTGTACCTGGCCCCTTTGATTGTACCGGTATCTATTTTCAGGCACAGAAGTGATTTGCAATTTACACAAATTTTGATTATTGCTGCACTTTCAAGACAACCAAGTACGCTTTTTACATTGTATGTATAATTACTTAAATGTACATTTGAACATGATACATGTAACTATTTCTAACCTTTTAGAATTATCAGGGGATAGTTTACATCCAAGAAGATGCAGAAGTTGCCAGAATGTCATGCACAAATTCCAGGCTGACAGATGCTTACATATTTTTATATTACACTAATCTATAAAAAAAACTATAATTCTCGATTGCGAAACATGTTCTTAACTTTTAATAGGTAAATCGCTTTCAGAACTCACTCAAGACGAATTCAGCCTCGGAGGCAGAATTAGGCAATGTTGCACTAAGGTCACATGCACCACATCACCGGTGGGGATCGATCCCTGGACCCTCTCATCCTGCATCTCCATTGCCCTAGTTTCTGATTGGTCATTTATGATACCTAGCTTGATTTTAGCCAATCAGAAAACCGGGATTTAAAACAATGTACAGTCGGACCCGGAATATTGTCGACGTTACTTTGTAACTGATTAAATACCTAGTAATTTGAGTTAAAGCTGATAGCTCTCAGGTTTTGTTGCAAAAAACAAGGTGCTTCTTAAATAAAGCAAGTTATTTATTTCAGCGGACGTCTGAGTCGGAGCCAACATGCTATCCACACGATGCGATGCTGTTAAGTATGTTTGCTTTTATGTAAAACAAGTAATTTACTCGTAGATCTGAGGAAACTCCGTGTTACAGTCCGCCTCCGTGGTCGAGTGGTTAGAGCCGTTGACTTGAAAATACTGTAATCTCTCATAGATTTAGGGTCGTGCGTTCGAGCCCTGCTACCCACTCTGTCCCTTTATGTAAGAACGTTGGCAGTTTCTTACGGAGAATAAGAGTCTAGTACTGGTTATTGTTCAGGGATTTAATGTCAAGGCCACTTTAACCAGTAAAAATAATACTATTTTATTTAAGATTTATTGAGTGTTTTTCTATTATGTGTGTAATAAAGCGACAGATTCGCTCGTTACCACTTGAATGTGACTCGGGGAAGAGTGCCAATGAACGTGACTCGGGGTAGAGTGCCAATAGTATATGGGTCAGTACTGCAAAAATAATTATCATATATAAAGATTCTTTGATGTGAACAATCGATTCTGGTCAAGATAGTTTTTCAACTTCATTTTCTGCACTGAAATTTTACCAATATTATGTCAATAAATCATTACATTACGTACATTAACCCTGGACCTACTCAATTTCTAATATGAACATCATTTATAGTTATCCTTATTCGTTATGTGAGTATACTAGCAATATATATTTCACTACTGGTCAGTCTGAAGAAGGATGGCCAAGAACCGCACTAAACACATACATGTATGTTCTTGAAAACGAAGGAGTAAATTCTACTATATCTTGTTGTTGTTGTTGTTGTTGTAATTGGTATCATTTTCATGTTCTGCAGACTCTGTTGATGGCGGTTGGACAACATGGACCATTTGTAGCGCGTGCACGGCGACATGCTGCTCCGAACACGTTCCTGCACGAACCCAGCACCGAAGTACTACGGAGCCAAGTGTTCGATTATACGAATCTCTGTCAAAGTAATAATTAATCATGTGACTTTATCTCACTTAAAAGTTTCAAGAGCTAAACTTAGCCCGTTAAATTTCATAAATTTACTCAATTCATTCGGCCACAACCATGATTGTATATTGATGTAGTGGTCAGTGAATATTTATTAGCTGAATAGAGAACAATGTAGATCATGATCAGACTATAAAAAATCACAATAACTTGACGTCAGCAGGACAAGAGGAAAGAAAACCTCAATGCGTCCGTAGTTAACAAACTGAAGCTTTACGTTGTATGCCAAGACAATTAAAAGGGGCACTCCCTACATCTAGCAGATTGTATTCTCTAAACAAATAATTTGCTCAATGAACGTAAAATGATAAACAAATACAATTTTAAAGAACAAATTATATCGAGGGGGTTTGATTTAGCGTCAGACATGCTGTTTGGCGGGGTTTATCAAAAGTTGGTTCAATTAATTATTAATTAACACGTCAATTTGGTGCTATTATGACGTCACGAAAATGACGTAGAGAAGCTCGAACTTTCCACGGACTGTCCACGGGTTTTCACTCTTATCAAAATGGCGCAGGCCTGGTTTCGAGTTATGCCCCCTAGGAAATTCAAGAAACCTCCGTTTCAAAGAAGCTGTTGGACCAAAGGACCAGATGCAGGTGCACCTCCATGATAGCAGATAATACATAATAACATGAAGTTCCCATCAGCTGTGGAAGGTTTTCAGTCTTTTTATACGCCTTAAGGGACGTATTATGTTATGGCGCTGGTCGTCCGTCCGTCCTTCAGCATTGTCTGGAGCAACATCTACCTACATTGCTAATGCAGTTTCAATTAAACTTTGTTAAGAAGGTTCAGTTTTAGATCATGCTTCTGTCATACTTGCAAAACGCACCGTATCGGAAGAATAATTAAACACTAAGCTATATGTAGATTGCAATGTTTTTCTGGCTAGTTTGCAAAATTCATGTAGCTCTAATCCAACAAGGTTAGATTTATTATCGCGCTTATAAATCTATATAATTATGTTCTGAATCATTTCAATAACATTGAGAGCTTGAGATTGAAGAAAATAAGAAATTTTAAATGTTTATCATAAAGAACGCTGTACATGTATGTACGACAGTTCATCAATTCTCACGTTCTGAGTCAGTTTTTCTACCTCGGAAATGTGGGCTTTCCTGGCAGTCATCATAAATATGGGCTTTCTCCGAAACCGACCATCTCAGAGTACTGGAACAAATCAAACGCTACGCAGACTACTTCGTGGTTCCGGAAAGTGTTTCCACACAACAGGTTCCAGCAGATACTGAAATTCTTCCACATCGTCGACAATGGTAGACTTCCACCCCGAAACAGTCCAATGTATAGGTAAGACCAAAACTGTCTGACTTTCTTTCGTATTTGTTACCTATAAAATATCTGCTTACTTTCTGACTAAAAGTTGCAGACGAATGAACCTGATCCTGACCTTTATGCATGAATATATTTTCCGGCGATTCGCGCCAAAAAAAAAAAAAAATTTCCATAAGTGAAGACTCCGTTGCAATAACGGAACTTGTTGGCTCTATACAATTCTTTTCTCGTCTGCTGCTTTACAACCATTTCAGTAAATGTGTGGTGAACGAGCCAAATTCCTGTCCATCAGCATTCGTGTCCGTATCAAGTAAACATATTTTTTTAACCATCAGCTTTTTATACTTACAATGAAAACTATTAAAGTCTCGAAAAAATGACACTTGATATAATTTTTAGACTCATACTGAATAGCTATGTACTACAAACAGAATACAATCCTCCCAAATCAAGGCTACGGTTCACGCAGGATATTGTGACCTCACTCTTTGAACAACACATGGTACACAGAGAGGGGAACCGAGTACGACAACGACAGAGGCCTGAATTTCAGAGGATTCCAGGTTATTATACAGAACTATGTGCATCACGATACTTTTTTCATAAAACAGCAAGAAAATATATATAAGATTTTTTTTTAATCCTCTACAATAAATGCAGTATATACACGTGATACGCCCTAATACTCTACTAGGTATATTTTCAAAACAAGAACTATCTTTTAAAAAAGATGGTCGGCGCAACTTTGAGTATATGAAAATGATTGGTAGCTAGATTTTATAGTAAAACTCCTGCTAAGTTTAGTTTTAAGTCAATCAGAAGTCGCCAAATATCACAGGGTGAAAAAAGTGCACCTTGACGGGACGCGAACTCGGAGCCCTTCGCTTACACAGACGTTAGACCAAATGCTCTCCCGACTGAGCTAAACGACCACCGACCGATTTCGTCCCCAATTGTGAATAAATGTGAACCATGACAAACGCACTTAATCCTTCTATTTCTTATGAAATCAGTTACTACTACACGAAATCAATGAATTACTGAATTTTTAAACAATTCAAGAAAGACTGAAAACGCAAGAGGTACCTGACAGAATAAATTTTTCAATTCCAAAAGTGTTATACATACTACTCGTCATTTCATTGGTGGTTGAAAAGTTACCAACTTCCGGTTAAAGACGAGCGTAATACGGCTGCGCCGAAGGGAAAAAAAAGTCAGCCTGCTAAATATATGTAGCAAATATTTTTCAAAGTATATACTATTTCTATAAATTTCAGGCAGACTACAGAAAGACTGCGTCGTCTGCTATAACCACAAGCGAGGCAGAAGTCGGTCTTTGATGATGTACATCGGGCGCCTAAGAGGATGCCATCGTCATTACTGGATAAACCATCAGTGTGCCACAGAAGAGTAGGGATAATTGACACGAGACAGAAGTCGGTCATTGTTGATGTACATCGGGCGCCTAAGAGGATGCCATCGTCATTACTGGATAAACCATCAGTGTGCCACAGAAGAGTAGGGATAATTGACACGAGACAGAAGTCGGTCATTGTTGATGTACACCGGGTGCCTAAGAGGATGCCATCATCATTACTGGATAAATCATCGGTGTGCCACAGTAGAGTAGGGATAATTGACACGAGACAGAAGTCGGTCATTGTTGATGTACACCGGGTGCCTAAGAGGATGCCATCGTCTTTACTGGATAAATCATCGGTGTGCCACAGAAGAGTAGGGGTAATTGACACGAGGCAGAAGTCGGTCATTGTTGATGTTGAGCGAGTTCGATCAGCAACTATTGGCCGGTTGTTGAACAAATATAATCGGCGCTTAACCCTCGATTATAATAAGCCAGTTGCACAACACTGATTTATTGAACACCGACCTATCTTTCAGCAACTGATTTGATAAGCGCCGCTTATTATAATCGAGTTGCCGGAACATATTTTTCGCGGTAATGATTCCAATAAACGCGCGATTATCCAAACCTGCTAGTGGGGTGGTTTATACGGCAATTTATCGTTGAACATGGAAATTATAAACTCATTTATGCGTGACTAATTAGTGTTAAGATTGATTAAGAAAAGACATGGCTATTATAGATACGGGCAATATTATAGAAGAATAATTTTGTGAGAATCAGATACCGCTTTTCCGTAGAATGTGTTTTTAGTCTTTGATATGATTTAAAACCACAGGATTGCACTGAACAGATACTGCTAGTGATACAAATACTGGTATGCCTTTGTTTTTATGGCAACTAACGCTTATTAATCCCTTGTATAGTTTTGTCGTGTGAGATATATCCGGCGTGATACTTTATAGTGTAGCTTTTACCACCACAGTCAGTAGAACAATTTAGCTTTAAGGTCACAATCAATAAGCACTTAATTAAACAAGTTTTTATCAACATAGAAGGAAAATTAAAGACATTTACTAGAAAAATATTTTTTAAGGGGAAAATATTACAAGTTGAAATTTAAAAAAAAAAAATCTCAAAATCTCAAAATTAAAATTTTTTTTTTCTAAGTCTCAGGTTCAAAACACACAAATAACAATGAGTGACATAAAACAATTAGCTTCAAAGGCAAAAGTCTCTGCAGCTAAAGCAGTCAGGGAGCACAAACGAAAAATAACTGTAGTACGTAGGGCTCAACAGAGCAAAGTAGTTAGATTAATAGAGCAGGTAGCTGGTGATAATTCACATATGACATCAGACAGTTTTAGTTGGCGTGAACTAATACTCACCCTTCAAGCCATATTACATCAAAGGGCAGTCCCACCCATGGCTGAAGCTTTGTTTGCTAGGGTAGTGGAACTTAATGCAGGAAAAGAAGCAGCTAGGAAATCAAACAGTGCCAGTATCAATAAGAGCACAATCTCTGTAGAAACGCAAAACGCCAGTGCCATCGGCAATAAGTACACCTTGCCCATAGAATCCCAACAAAAAAGTGCCAATGACAATAAGCGCACTAGGAATACAGAGACTCAAACCACAAGTGCCAATGACAATAAGTGCACAAGGTCCATAGGAACCCAAACAGAAGTGGTAACTAATAATGCATCCACACAATATGTTAGTGAGAGTAGAATAGGTAGTACAAAAACAAATGAAATAGAGAAGAAATATATAGAAATACAAACATTAACACCCATAGAAATTAATGCCACCCCCAAAATGATAGGAAAAATACAAAAACAACATCACCCATACAACTAAAAAATAAATTTCAAATTTTAGAGGAGGGAGGGGAAAAAACTTTGGGAATACAAAAAGATACAAAAACTATCCCCACCCCAACCCCCCATACCACACAAAAACAGGCCAAATCACCAAAAGTAGGTAACAAAGAAAAATCGCCAAAATGGACCGATATGGTTATAAAAGGGGTTCAAGGGGGGCTTAGCACACATAAACTGTTAGAAATAGAAAAAAATTTAAAACAACAATTCGGGGGGGACAAAATTAAAAACATTGAAAGCAACAAAGGAATTTTATATTTCAAGGCTAGGTCCGATTTTGAAACAAAGATCAAAGATTTTAGGTTTGGAAGACATGAGCTTAAAATTGAAAACAAAAAAGCCCCAACCCCCAAAATATCAAACATAAGTATGGGAGTCCTAGAGGTGCCAAAAAACCAAAGCACCGAACAATTCAAAAATAATCTCATGAAAAACAACAAAAACATTGCCACTATACGGCAAAAAGAAATCAATAATAAGGGAAAAGGGAAAAAACAAATCAGATCATTTTAACTTTTACTTGTTCAGAAATGCCAATAGAATTAGTGGGTTCAAAAGAATTAGTTAAACCAACGACATTAAGTATCATAAGATGTAGTAAGTGCCAAGCCCCAGGGCACAAAACACGACAATGCCGAAATAAAACCAAATGCCCGAAATGTACCGGCAACCATGAACTATCAATGTGCCAGGCTCAAATACTTAAATGCATCAATTGTTCGGGTAATCACTGGGGTTCAAGCAAAACTTGCCCCGTGTACAGAAAATACGTATCAAAGATAAATGATACAAACAATAAGATAACAAAGGAATATGAAACAAAGTGTGCCAAGATAAAGCACACTCCTCAAGATAAAATACCCCCACCTATTGTCACCCCCACCCCAATTACAACAGAAACCAAAGACAAAACCCAAAAATCTGACCCCAAAATTACAACACCCAAAAATATACCTAGTACTAAGGATATAATTAAAGTAAAACAAGAAAGGTGTGCTAACCCCCTACCCTCACCTCATAGAAAAATTAAAAGAGAACCTTCTTGGGGAGGGAAATATGGGTACCAACCAAGACACCAGGCAGGCCCAATGTACTACAGATTTCAAGGGGGACTTAACCCAGTACCAACACTAAGGAGAATTACTAACACAAATCACCCACACCCACACATTCTCTACCCAGGACCAAATGGACAAATGAAAATACATTGTCCACTAAACTTATGTAGAACTTAGGCTAAAACACCAATAACACAAAACAACTCCGAATAAACCATTAATGGATCACAAAACAGCTGAGGTAATTACTGAGTCCACCAGACCCTGCCTCAGCATCATTTCATGGAATATTCGGGGTATGAGATCAGAATCGTACACTAAATGTAATGAATTACAAAATTTTCTCATAGATCAAAAAAAACCAATAGATGTTATTTGTCTACAGGAAACCCATTTGGCAGAAAAACATAATCCTTTCAAATTCAAGGATTACCAAAAACCCGTAATGTTTCATAACAAAGAAACCCCCACCTCAGGAGGGTTATGCATATATGTCCGCAACGGTCTATCATACATAACCAAAAATACTGATTACAATAATGTTAATCAAAATATTGCAATAGAAATCATTGGCAAAGATAATAACATTTCGATTTATAATTACTATACAAATAGCAAAGAAAACAACAACATTAATGTTTTTAGGAATACCTTCAAAAATTTAGGACAGTCAAATGTAATAGTAGGAGACTTCAATTTAAAACATCCACTTTGGAACCCCGAAAATGACTTTAGGCGCGATGCTGGGGCAGAGGATCTGATAGACTTTATGAACGAGTCAGATCTAAATTGCATAAACGATGGTCAATGCACCCGTCTCGCCGAGCAGGCAAACCACACAGATTCAGCCCTGGATCTGTCTATAGTCTCCGCAGGTCTGCACCCTAGGGCAACGTTCCTTGTAGTCGACAACAGCTTCAATAGTGATCATCTTCCAATAATCACAATAATAGAAACTCCAATAAGATTTGAAAATGTAATGATAACTGAAAAATGGCTGATAGACAAGGCATCCACTGCCCAGTGGATGGAATTTCATCATTTATGCATGGTAGAATTAAATTACAAGATTAAGAATCAAACAGTAGAGGAAAATTTCAAAGAATTTCTAGATAAACTTAATGGTATTTTAGAAAAAACAATTCCAAAATCTAAACCCAAAAATATCAAAACTAGAATCAAGAAAGTATGGTGGACACAGGAATGCCACGAAGCCATAAGAAGCAGAGAAATTAGACGTAAAATTCATAAAAGGGAAAAAACTCCCATAACTCTCATTTTATTCAAAATGGCCCGAGCAAGAGCAGTAAGAGTAGTTAAAAAGGCAAAGCAGGACAGTTGGCGCAAATTCTGCTCAACTATCACATGTAATACATCATCTAAGGAAGTTTGGAATTTTGTAAATAAAGTTAAAGGCAGTGTACCAAAGAGCAATCCAGTCTTTAAGATAGGCCAACAAAATATTACGGAACCAAAAGAAAAAGCTAACGCATTAGTCAAACAATATGCCGAAGCTAGCAGTAATAAAGGGTACACTAGAGAATTTTTATTACGCAAAAGGAATATAAACAGAGCAGTAAATGAACATATCAATGATAGGAACAATGATAACTCACAAGAATATAACCAAGAATTTACTATATTTGAATTTAATAAAGCTTTGTCGAACTGCAAGGACGGTGCACCGGGAGAAGACCTGATTCATTACAAAATACTCAAAAAATTACCACAGGAAAGCAGGAATACACTTCTTCAAATCTTTAACCAATCATGGGTAGAGGGCACCACGCCAGAAAGCTGGAATCATGCAGTTATCATACCATTACTAAAACCTAATAAAGACAAAAATGAACCTGCTTCTTATAGACCGATTTCTTTAACTTCAACATTTACAAAACTAATGCAAAAAATGATTAAACCAAGACTGTGCACATATTTAGAAAAGAACAATCTTATGTCCAAATACCAGTCCGGATGCAGGTCGCATCACTCATGCGACGATAACATCACTAGATTAGAGTCCGATTGCAAGAAAGCACAGGCAGAACATAAATATCTTATAGCTATATTTTTAGATCTGAGTAATGCATTTGATAAAATATGGAACGGAGGAGCACTCATGCAACTCCTAAAATCTGGCATACAAGGGCGCATGATAAAATGGTTAAGGTGCTTTTTACAAAACAGACAGATTAAGGTAAAATATAATGGAGCTCTCTCAGAGGTAGTGGAAACAGTGAATGGATGCCCCCAGGGAGCGGTATTGTCTCCCATAATTTTCAGTTTAATGATGAATACTTTCGAAGAACAAATTAAAAACCTTAATACGCAACACCCAACTATAAATGCTCAAATATCCCAATTTGTGGATGATTCAGCAACATGGCTAACCTCAAACAGTCCGGTGCAGGCAGTGAAAAAAGCCCAAACTGTTTTGAACGAAATAGAAAAATGGAGCAATTCATGGGGATTTATCATTAACCCGACTAAAACTCAAGTTTTATTAATACACAGACAGGCCGTAAAACCTCCGGAAAGAGCCACCAACTTTCCGAAATTAACATTATGTGGAACGAACCTCACATATAATGAGCATGCAAAATTTCTAGGGATGTATTTTGACAAAACCTTATCATGGAAAATGCACGTAGAATACATGTCGAAAAGATGTCTTAGAGACTTAAATATCATAAGAGCAGTAAAAGGGAAATCGTGGGGCACAGACAAAAAATGCCTTCTGAATATCTATAAGGCTCTCATCTTAAGCAAAATCAACTATGGCAGCATAGTTTATGCCTCCGCTAAAGATTCACAACTAAAAACAGTTCAAAGACTACAAAACAGGGCACTAAAAACCATTATAGGATGTCCGAGGCACACCCCCACCCTCCCTCTACATACCGAGACTGCCATGATTCCACTGCCTCTGCAAAGAGAACTTCAAGCTCTAAAATACTGGGCCAGAAGCTCCAGACTGGGCCAGAACTTACCAATCAACGATGAAATTTGTGACCAACCAGCATATTTTTATAAGACAAAGAGTAATAAAAATTTAAAGAAACCTTATTCACAAAGCATTAGGACATTAATCACAGAATACGGCCTAAGCGAAACCCAAATTCAAGAACCGTGCTACGAACAACTTATCAATATTGAAATGCCTGAGATTAACCTAGATTTAGTAGGGAAAATTAACAAAGCAGAAGATAATGAAAGAAACAAAATTATTGCAAATTTAAACATTATTAGACACTTTAGAGACTTTACTCAAATTTATACAGATGGTAGTAAAGACCCGTCCAAACAAATAGCAGGGGCGGGTATAGTAGTTATAGCAGAAGACGGCACAATTCTACATAACAAGAGTCTGAAGCTTAACCATCAAACTTCAATATTTACATGTGAATTAGCAGCAATAGATTATGCAATAACTTATTGCAAAGAAAACTATATTTCAAAAGCAGTCATTATTAGCGATAGTCTGAGTTCTTTATTAGCAATAAAATCAGGTCAGTCTCATAGGCAAGAAATGATTTACAGTATTTTAAAGTCCGTTACAGCCATAAAGCATAGAGGGGACGAAATTCAATTAATGTGGGTACCGAGTCATGTGGGCATAAACGGAAATGAATTAGCAGACGACAAAGCAAAATTCGGCAGCACTTCCGGTACAGAAATTCCTATTAAGCTCAGTGTACCGGAAGTCTACAGCATCATAAAAGATAAAGTAAAACAAAAATATCTACAGCAATGGGAAACTTACTGCTCAACACATAACATAGAAATTAATATTAAACCGCCTAGTAAATTACAAACGTACCATCATGATAGAAAAATAGACACAATGTATACTAGACTTAAACTTAAAAGTAGCTATCTTAAAGGGGACCGATACATAGAAGACAAAAACTGCCAACACTGTAACGAAATAGAAAATTTTGGCCATCTACTGTTTCACTGCCCATTATATTCGGAAGAAAGGAAAATATTTGAAACAAAACTTCTGAAATTAGAATTAATAACCATTACGGAAAAAACTCTGTTAGATCCACCAAAAGAAATAGCACAAGATATTCGCCTGGCCGTATTCGAATTTATCAAAAATATAGGATACAATGAAAAAATATAGATTAGGACTGATTACATAATTGACTGCTCGGCAAAACACCAGAACAAACATACACTGAAAACACAAACGTCATAGGTGACTTTTACGGAGTGTTAATGCCGCCCGGCAAGCACTCGAACCCACACACCCACATGGTCGTACCAAAAGACCAAGGGGAAGTATGATGTAGTACACGGACTGCGCAAGTGTAGATCGACTAAAAACCGTATCTTACCCTTTATTTGGGACTCCCACCTTAACGAAATAATGCGTAACTCGCAATGGGGGAAAAACGGTACTTGGACTCTGCAGGAGCATGGTGCGCGGAATGCATGGTGCTAGCCCTGAGCTCTATGACCCTATATACAGTACACAGCACACAACTCATACAACTCTATATTTGATAAAAGTACATAGGGGTAGATATGGCAAGTCTATTATAGATTGTAGATATGTTATTTCGTAGATTAGATTAGAATAGACAAGTCAGTATCGCATTTTAGTGACATAAAACAAATATTTCCACACTAAGAAACCCCTAACACACTCTGTAAACCAGGGGTGTCCTGTAATTTACCTTTAAGTAGTTTAGTATACTTTATTATACATGTATATATGTTAGTAAGAATGAGCTTCCGGTACAGAAAGGTCAAGGACATCAACCCCCCACCTCAGGTGAATCTTTTAGACAAAACACATATCTAAAACACTGAATTCATATACCTCCGGAAAAAATGAAAATTTTATATCAAAAAACTTTAGAACTAGATAAGGGCTACCCAACACCCTAGCCATAACTATAAAGCACGATTTAGTAAAGATTTGAAATGAAAATAGAAAAGATTGAAAAAATTAGACAATTTTATTACAGATAATTTATTCCGCGATTTTCCAAAATTTTGTAGCATAAAAAACAATTTATAAAGGATACAAAACATTGACAGTTTATATTTCGACCAAATTATATTTAGAATAACAAGGACCAAAGATATAACACAAAAAACCGTAAGAAAAAAGCTTTATTTAAACAAAATCGGCAAAAAATCCTTTTTCTCTATCTAAATATATAAAAAAAACACATGTATAGAATAATTACTACAAATACCTACCACGTGACAAACCCGGTATAAAGCCGACATCTTGACATGTGACGGAAGCTCAGTAGATTAGATAGTTATTAGTCATTTTATAGAAATATGTGAAATTAACAAATTTTTACTTTTCAGCGGTTCTAGTGTCTGAGTAAGAAATTTGATACCTACATAAGAAAAAATAGTGTCTGTGGCGACATACCATTATAACCCACGCATATACAAACCCCTGGTGATTACAAAAACAAACATACAACTAATAAATGTCCAAAATAATCACCAGGACAATGACTGGAAAAACGTAGAAAATAGAAATAATCACAATTAATGACAAGAAAATGCATACTTAATGCCCTTATAAAAAGTCATAACTAACCAAAAACAGTGATTGATCCTATAACTAGATACCCCAGACATTGCAGAAAATGCATAAAACACTACTTATTTCCTAAATGGAAGCAGTAATCTACTGTCAAAAAATAGCCGGATCCAAAAAAGCCAAACGCGCACCTGTTATAACTCCATCCGGTTCATGCGCACTAAAAGTCGCAGTAGGTCACCCAAAACCAACAAGTAGGTCAGGTCAAGTAGTACGAACAGCAATGTTAATCTTAAAAAGCATATCTAACTTTCGCAATTATATTTTCGAACCAATAAAGATGTGTAATATAAGATCAAAACTACATTAAGAACAATCTTACTCAGGCACGAAAAACCCAATCACTCACAACAAAGAAGATGTGAAAAGTACTGGTTAGTCAACCAGGATCAGGAGTAGTAGTTCACCAGCATCTGTCCGAGGACCGAATCGCCGATCATGCAAATCATGATCTACACTTACTTCTTTTATTATTTATAAGTAAAAAATAAAACAGATTAACAGATTAAAATTAAAATTTCCTTCTGAAACAATTAAAAAGAATTTCTCACCAAAATTCCACAAAATTTTAATAAAATTTCTATTCTACGAACTCATGATCTACAGCAACATTCATATATTTAAAGACAAATTTTGGCATTTTATCTAATTTATGATACAAATGATTCAAATAATTACATTAATGACTGTGCTTTTTCAACAGTAGTAGACCGAACTGGCGGCCATTAGCACCCTGCTGATTGGTTAATCATTTTTGTCTCTCCTGGCTCCGATTTTTGCTTCTAGCTCCGGTAGTAAACAACCAACTAGTACAAGTCTCTTTATAATTTTCTATTGTACACCATTATAATTAAAGAAGTAAAGTTAACAAGTAGCCTGTGCGGTTGCTGGCTTATTTGGGTTTTAAGGGGTTTTTATATTTTCAAAATTTCAGAGTAGAAACATAAGTCAAACTTTCATGCATACTTTTTAACTTGTTCAAATAAGTAAAACCATCTTTTCGGACAACATTTTATTCTATCATTCAGGACAATTAAATTTTTTATCATCACAAAAAGCTAAGCAAAATAAAAATAGGACAACACTTTATTAAAGGGGATTTTTACTTTACAAAACAAACACATATAACATCTAGTATCAAAATTTTCTAAAAACTGTTAGGCTACCACGATCCAGACATACAAACTAGGTCAATCACACTTAGATCTCATTGGTCGCCGTGATTGGCCTACTATTTGGTAACCAATCAAATACAACCTTTGGCTATACTGGCTGGAAATTGCAGTCAGGTAAATTTCTCCTATTTTCTGGCTTCAAAATTTTATTTTTTAGGCATGACGGGAGACATGCCGGGGTCTCATCCAAATATCAAGCTAACATAAGTGCTCTTTTGGACGGACCTTGATAAAATTCTCATCAAATCAAATCAAATCAAATCCGGCGTTATCTAAATGTGACAGACATGCGCCTTGATCCAGCCTCAAGCTGTCACTTTGTTTAAAATGTAATATTTATTCTGTTTAAATTACATCCATATTTCGTTTAATGATAGTAATGAAATAAAAGAAACCAAGCCGATGCATGAAAGTCCGAAACAGAATACATGACTGTATATGACACATATATCTGAATATCGTTTTTTTTTTTTATGAAAATCAGGGTCCGTATATTACAGGGTTATGAAACTCCACTTATAATGGTGAATTAGCTATAATATGATGTCGTGCTATCGATTTTTTCCGAGCCGGTTTACCTGTATTTATGAATGCGACGGCTTTATCGAGCGGAAGCGTGTTTATGCGTGAAATATTGTACCCTACTGATACTAATGTCGTTACTGTAAAGACATTTTTTCTTCGATTTTGATATGATTTTCACATAATTTTCGGCAATAAAATTCTGATTCTAGCAATATAAATATCAAAATCATAATATATAAAATTCACTATGAAAAAACGAGTTAGACGCAAACTGACGCGATGAAAACTGTATTTTTATGCTGAAAAAAATATATGTGCGAACAAAATGCTTTGTTTTTATAACACTTTTCCTCTTCTTTTCCATTATATTTTCAAAGTTAAAGGGTTAATAAAATGAATACTTTTTAATATATTATTTTTAATATATTGAAAGGGACATGTAAATCTCTTTATAATTTCTTTTCTTCTTTGCCGGTTACCCCCTCCCGTCCAAGCTTCTCCGAAATACGTGTGAAAACTTTTCCGTTGTATTTTATTTAATTTGTTTTTTTATTTATTAATTTCTTTCCTATTTATGATCTAGGGTCTTGTGAATAAAACAAATGTTGTTTTCTGACCTCTAAAACATTAATTGCGCCATAAACAAACCCGTTAATAATATATAATTATCTGTTTGGTCGGTATTTGTGTAATAACACTAGTTTTAAGAGATCTAAAGGGTAAACAGAACAATTATTTAATTAATTAATGCCACGTTTCCAAACTGTGGATATCAAAGGAGCTATAACAAGTTTCTCTAGTTTTTTCTTTCATTTCTGTCTACGGACATTGCAAGTTTAGAATGGCATATAGTAAGAGCGACTTTTTTAACTGGGATGAGGACTTAGATCTTGATTTGTTGCTTGGGGATTATACCCATGATGAAAGTGAACTTTCAGTGATGATGACTTTCAGTTGACAAAAGAAAAAGTCAGAGAATATTCAGCCTCTGAAAAAGGACAAAAAGAGAGTGTTTATGCTTGTGATAAATGTGTTAAAGGCTATGCCTCAATTTCTGGAATACGGGGACACATGAGGGCAAATATCTTTGTCTTTGTGTATGATGCTTAAAATCTGAGTCATAATCAAACTAATTTTACCTGTGTTAACATAACCTTAAATTCTTATCCTAACCTTGCTTGGGCTTCTCCCTTCAATTTTGACAATAATATTGCATATTCAAAGGGTGCTCCATAAGACTCTATCAACTAAATACCTGCAGACTGATCATGATCTGCACCGGTTTCAAAGGCTGATTGACCAGTGTGCACACAAGGACAACTGTGTTTCTTTTACAACCAAAATATGATAAAATGAAAATATAGACGTAGTAGGTTTAAGATAATTTATTATCTTTTCATGAATCTTTTATGTCTCATTAAAATCAAATACACGTGTATACACTAATACATGTAGTAATAGAGAATCAACAATGTACAAAGAATTTAATGTTTCCTATCAATCATGTTCTTGCTTTAGAATACTTAATTGTCTAACTCTATCATACAAAACAAATTCATCCAAGTCATCGTTCTCGGAATACTTGTGAGGTTTGTCCAAGATCACAAAAAATTCATTTGCCATGCAACCATCACTGTCCATCAATTCTTCCATCTGTTCATAAGCATCTTCGCGTTTGTCAATGAAAACACTCCTCATGAAATCATCAAAACCAGGATCTGGAAAAAAGTAATTGATTTTAGAAAGAGAGTTGCGATAATGTATAGATATGAAATGTTCACAAATACGTATTTATATACAATGTACATGCATGTAACATGGAAGAAAACTGTTAAATGTGGGACTGACAAAATTGCTTATAGTACATTTTATATGGAAAGTGAAAGTAAAAATACATAAAAAAATGCAAGTATTTAACCGCTGATACTCCAGTATTTATGCAAATTCATACTAAATGGTTATGATAACTCGAAATTTTGACTTATTTCCTTTTCAAAGCAGTTGTTTTATTTAAAAAGATCGCAGACGTTCTTCGTGAATATGTGCAAACAAAAGATATCATCGTCACCTAAATATACCGCCATTTTGAAAAATTTGTCAATATGCTATTTTATGCTATTTTAAAACATTGATATTAAAATAACTATGCAGTCTCACGCTGAATGTGTAAGTTTGCACATCAAGTCAACTTCTATACTTTTGAAAGCAATCAACATTTTGAATATATCGTTACGATCAATGAGAATGTGTGCAAACAAATTTCACGTGTAAAAAGATCATCGTCACCTAAATAAGCCTCATTTTGGACATTTTGTAAACAACACCAATTTCAATCGCTCAGAAAAGTTTTTTTCCAAAAATAAACTCCATTATTTTGTTTAAACACATCAAATCAAACTTTAAACTATCCAAAACATCTGATAAATTAGGAAAGTACTCAAACCGCAGCAAGTTTACATTTACAGAACATACCCATCTTCAATGATTTTCAACAATGGCGTCACCCGCTTCAAATTCTCCACAAAAATGCTCCATTTTTAACAGCTTATTATGACCATTCGGTCACAAAAAAACAATAAATAAAGATGAAAATTTTAAAAACGACACTTACCTCATATTTCAGTATCACAACGATGTAAAAACTCGTACAAATAATACAATATTATAAAGATTTTGTTCCTACGAATTCACGTTAGATTTTTTCGCTAATACGAGGAAGCGGAAGTGACGGCCATTAGGTCACGTGACCCGGGACATCTTATTTCCCGTAATCGGCCGTTTCATAACCCTGTAATATACGGACCCTGTGAAAATGCATTATTTCGATAAGATTGCATTTAGAAATCTACTTTATAGTGCAAGACGGTATTAAAGAAAAAGTATTTATCACGAGCCACTTTGTTCAGATGGAAGTATCCGTCACCTTGGGTAACTGTCTCTGGAAGCGGTTGTTTCAATTATTGTTTAGTATAAATATTAACGTCTGTGAAGTTAGCAGGAATACGTTCCTGCTGGAAGATGGGAATTAGGTATGAGGTATTCAATACCTAGGTAGCCAGCTAGGAGTTTGGTTTTTTGCACAAGTTAAGGCCAATACCCAGCTTAATTTGTATACCCAGCCAGCTGAGAGCTGGGGATACGCTAAAAATGCGTTTTGCGAATACCCAGCTAGCTTCAAATAACCTGCAAGCTGGAGGTTTGGTGTTCGCTAAACGTTCAACGAATACTTAGCTAATATAAACTCGAATATCCAGCCAGCTATGAGTTGGGTTTTTGCATAAGTTACGGCCAATACCAAGTTAGCTTCGAATAACCCAACTCCCAGCTGGCCGGGTATTCGGATCTAGCTGGGTATGCGCCTTTTTGAATACCCAGTGGTCAGAATGTGATTTAATTAAATGTAATGCCGTATTAAGGTTCGCTTTCATCTGATATACTTTTCCCGGTTTTCACATATCATTTATAATTTACATTACAAGAAACTTATAATGAAATAATTAAAAACACAACAAGTTCTTTCAGTTTAAAGCTGGCTGTTCCGCAATGATCTTTATGAACAGATCACAGCAGATATTTATATCATTTACATAAATTAAAAATGTCACTGGGCTAAATTCCTTTTCCGCTTAAAAATATGTTGATGATGATGATGAAGATGATAATAATAATAATACAAATTATAATAATTATGATAATGAATAAAAAATAAAATGCATTAACTGTTACTATTATTGGTTCATTACTAATATTATTATTAATAATCATGAATTATCATTACTATTATTATCATTATTAATATCATTATTATCATTAATGCAGATTGTATTTAAAGATAAAAATATATATTTTAATTGTATTCTGATGTGATACGTCCGCGCAGTTTTTCTTTTCAGAAATTCTTAAAATAAGATCTACTTTCTTTTTGCTTTATTTGGCTTATTCTACAACATCATTGTATTTGTCAACTATTTCATATACAATTTCTCTTTTAATTGGCAAAAACTACGGTGGCACAGAGGTGACATCCGCAACACTTTATTTATATTGTGGCCACAAGTTAGTAAGTTGTGGCCACAAGTTAGTAAGTTGTGGCCTCAACTTAATAAGTTGTGGCCACAAGTTAATAAGTTGTGGCCACAAGTTAGTAAGTTGTGGCCTCAACTTAATAAGTTGTGGCCTCAACTTATTAACTTGTGGCCACAACTTATTAACTTGTGGCCACAACTTATTAACTTGTGGCCACAACTTATTAAGTTGAGGCCACAACTTACTAACTTGTGGCCACAACTTATTAAATTGAGGCCACAACTTAATAAGTTGAGGCCACAACTTATTAAATTGAGGCCACAACTTAATAACTTGTGGCCACAACTTATTATTGATAGCAGGGGACACGGGGCTAACTCATTCAGGCGGGGATGTTACTTCTACAAACGGTGTTTTCAGTGCTTAGGGCACAGGGCTGAGGGCTGAGTTCATGTTAATCAGGGTGTTATCAAAGATTGGTAGCACTATAAGTAGAACTGTATTGAGTGCAGGGGACACGGGACAGAGTATGTGAAGCGGGGATGATACTTATATCAACAATATCACCAGGGTTGCATTGATACTAGAGGGCACGGGACTGAGAAAATAGAGCTGATGACATTTGAGAAGGTACGGTACGGTTGTGACCCCAGTGGGGTTCTAACCCAAAACCTCCGGTATAAGCGGCAGACATCTTTACCCATCAACACCACTGCGTTTGTTCGTTGTCCTGTGGTGATGTATGCATAGGTTAATTCAAGCGGTACTTTGAGGAAACCATATGCCACGAGGCGTGTTGAGACTTGGTGGCATAGGGATAACATGGCGGGGCTGCGGGGTAACTAAGTGCTGCGGGGCTTACTTCACGGGGATGCGGTGTAACTAGGTGCTACGGGGCTGACTTCACGGGGATGCGGGGTAACTAGGTGCTACGGGGCTAACTTCACGGGGATGCGGGGTAACTAGGTGCCACGGGGCTAACTTCACGGGGATGCGGAGTAACTAGATGGTTTCCTCAAAGTACCGCTTGAATTAACCTATGCATACATCACCACAGGACAACGAACAAACGCAGTGGTGTTGATGGGTAAAGATGTCTGCCGCTTATACCGGAGGTTTCGGGTTAGAACCCCACTGGGGTCACAACCGTACCTTCTCATATGTCATCAGTTCTATTTTCTCAGTCCCGTGCCCTCTAGTATCAATGCAACCCTGGTGATATTGTTGATATAAATATCATCCCCGCTCCACATACTCTGTCCCTTGTCCCCTGCACTCAATACAGTTCTACTTATAGTGCTACCAATCTTTGATAACACCCTGATTAACATGAACTCAGCCATCAGCCTTGTGCCCTAAACACTGAAAACACCGTTTGTAGAAGTAACATCCCCGCCTGAATGAGTAAGCCCCGTGTCCCCTGCTATCAATAATAAGTTGTGGCCACAAGTTATTAAGTTGTGGCCTCAATTTAATAAGTTGTGGCCACAAGTTAGTAAGTTGTGGCCACAAGTTAGTAAGTTGTGGCCTCAACTTAATAAGTTGTGGCCACAAGTTAATAAGTTGTGGCCACAAGTTAGTAAGTTGTGGCCTCAACTTAATAAGTTGTGGCCTCAACTTAATTACTTGTGGCCTCAACTTAATAAGTTGTGGCCACAAGTTAATAAGTTGTGGCCACAAGTTAGTAAGTTGTGGCCACAACTTATTAACTTGTGGCCACAACTTATTAAGTTGAGGCCACAACTTACTAACTTGTGGCCACAACTTACTAACTTGTGGCCACAATATAAATAAAGTGTTGCGGATGTCACCTCTGTGCCACCGTAAAAAACACCGTACCTTGTTTTCAACAGATTCCTACCAATAGCAGTACAATAGTATAACATCAGCTTGTATAGGCCTAGATTGGATAACTCGTTTGCACGAACGTCAGATATTTTAAGTCGTATTTAAAAAATCGTCCAGCAAACGAAGATAATCGGAACATAACTCAGGATTAACTCCGTGTTCGATAACTCTCTATTATGGTATAATAGCCGCTTGGATAATCGTGTGTTGTGCAACCGGCCATATAGTGACTATGGTACAACTGAAGTGTCATCGAACTACCTCTGGTTTGACTAAAATGACGTCATCCGGTCACCACGGTTCGACTAGAGTAAATCGGTGGTTTCTCTGGAACAAATATGGCGGCTAAAGGTAAGAATGCATTTTGCGAGAACTAAAAAATCTTCTATAACCTTTGGACACCGGCATATTTTGTTACACACTCGACAGACATGCATGCGTTTTTGTAAACACTGTACATCACGTTTTGGCTACTTTCGGTTTACTGCGCGTGTTGTATACGTCAGCAAATAGATTGAGCTGTAACATGAAAGTAAAATTTCCATTGGCCCACCTACAGAGGTCACGCGCAGGGGTTACCCTGTCTGCTAACCTGCGCATTTATTTATTTTTTTTTTTTTGCTAACGAGAGGTCAATTTCAAGCATTCTCATAATAAGATGTCAATATACCTAGGTTTGAGTACGACATGTCTGCTTTATGTCTGTGAAAAAATATTTGCACGCGCTCAAAACACTATCCCACAGGGGCCTGTACGCGAACGTTGGTAAAATGAAAATTTTCAAAGCTGGTAAAATTGTGTCCAAGGTCATTTTCAAGGTCGTCTTAAAGTGTCAGCATTTGCCTCGGACGTCTGAGTTTTCAACAGTCAGGAGCTGTCGGCATAGCCTTTAAATTCATACAGACAAAACGTGTTCCATACGGTCACTGTCACTTCTATGGAAGGCCAAACCTGTCTTTACGGTTTATTACGTTACAGGCGTCCAAAGGATATGAACGTTATTTCTTCCTAAATCATTGAAACATTGAAAATTGTGCGAAATATATGAAATTAGACATGCAGCAAGTGACTTCATCTGAAATGTGGAAAATTACCGATAAATTCGACACATTTATGAGCTGTAAGTATTTATGAACGATTCGTCGCACAACCGTTTCGTACCCTAAGCTAAATTAACTTTAGGTACAATTTTTCGTCTTTTAAATGCATCTGGACAGCCTTTTACAGTTTGTGATCTGTCATAATACACCAGCTTGCTGTCATCAACTTCCAGGCATATTACCGTAAACAACACTATTTTATTTGTGGGCGCCGCCATATTGAATAGACCAGAGGCTAACCAAACGCGGTTCGATCATTTTTTCATAAACGCATGCGTACTTTGACTTCCGGTACCAAACTATGGTTGCTGATCGAACTCGCTCGTTACAATGATGTACATCGGGCGTCTAAGAGGATGCCATCGTCATTACTGGATAAACCATCGGTGTGCCACAGAAGAGTAGAGATAATTGACACGAGGCAGAAGTCGGTCATTGTTGATGTACACCGGGTGCCTAAGAGGATGCCATCATCATTACTGGATAAACCATCGGTGTGCCACAGAAGAGTAGAGATAATTGACACGAGGCAGAAGTCGGTCATTGTTGATGTACACCGGGCGTCTAAGAGGATGCCATCGTCATTACTGGATAAACCATCGGTGTGCCACAGAAGAGTAGAGATAATTGACACGAGGCAGAAGTCAGTCATTGTTGATGTACACCGGGTGCCTAAGAGGATGCCATCGTCATTACTGGATAAACCATCGGTGTGCCACAGAAGAGTAGGGATAATTGACACGAGGCAGAAGTCGGCCATTGTTGATGTTACATTGATGTGCATCGGGTGCCTAAGAGGATGACAACGTCATTACTGGATAAACCATCGGTGTGCTGCAGAAGAGTAGGGATAACTGACGCATACTTTTCAGCTGTTTTTGTAGAAGGATTATTCTGATTTTGTATATATCGGAACGAGTAAATCGCAAATAAATTTTCAACAAATTTATCTTCCTATTACATATCACGTTAGATCTGCATCTTATTCAAAGAGATATTCTGGGGGAAAAACGAAAATCTATGGTAAGTTTTCATTTCCAATCATAACAAAGGTAGTAAGTGAAGTTCTCAGCGAATTTATATTTTCACCTTCGTTGCAAAATTGCCAATTACTACAACTTGGAACGCGCGAGTAAGCGACGTCTTACATCGCTGTCGGAAATGACGCAACGTCAAAATTCGTTTGGCACCTGCTGAATTTGACGTTGACGAGCGAAAGGGATAATAATAGTTTCTGTCATGAGCACGCGGTTCAGGTCGAAATATCCGTCACCTAGGGCAACTGTTTCGCGGGAACGAGGCTGTGCCACAGTAACCCGAGGTGACGGATATTTCCATCTGAACCAAATGTCTCATGATAGAAACGTTTTGTTTTCTTGCATACCGCCTTGCATTTAAAAACAGATTTCTAAAGGCAAACTTATCGAATAAATGCATTATGTTATAAAAACAAACGATATTTAGATGCTTTGTTTGGGGAAGTGACGTCACAATGTGTATAACGTTACGTCACGAGTAATTCACGAAAGTCATATTACATGGGGGGATGTAATATTATTAGTTTCTTTCATGAGCACGAAGTTCAGATCGAAATATCCGTCACTGAGGGTAATTGTTTTGGCGGGAGCGAGGCTCTGAAGTGACGGATATTTCCATCTGAACCAAGTATCTCATGGCAGAAACTTTTTCTTGCATACCGTCTTGCACTTTGAAATAGATATTTAAATACAAACTTATGGAAATGATGCAGTTCAATATAAAAACAAACGTTATTCAGATGCTGTGTTTGGGAAAGTGACGTCACATTGTTTATAACGTTACGTCATATGTAATTCACGTAAGTCGTCTTACAAGGGGGGGGGGGGGTGGTGTAAGATGAGATTTTCCAGCACTGGTAAAAACTGCAATGTTAGAGTTAGAGTTTATGAGCAATGAAACTGTAAGAGAGTAAAAAAATCAATAGAATACTTGCAGGGATTGGTCTATTTCACCTGTGATTGAAATACTACAATTATGCCAGTGATCATTATTACATTAGCTGATTAACTAAATAAAGATTTATTTATCAATCTCATTGTTTTATTACATGTACAAGATTTTTCGTTGGTAAATGAACAAACTGCAAGTATGTTTTTTTTTCATTTTAAAAACCCATTACATTACATTGTTTTGTACAGGTTACATTTTACGGTTGAATTCGTTCCTTGGCCGAACATTCGAGGCAGCCATTGCAGGCTTGCAGGGAACTGCCGTCGTTCAAACATTACTACAACAATGTCAGCTGTTTGGGAAATATTATCACGTCACTGTCGACAGTTTCTTCTGTAGCCTGGATTTAGCGAGAAGGCTGGTTCCACTTCGAACTTACGTAACAGTTGCTTGTCGAAAAACACATTTCATTCCAACTGAAGTTAGATTATCCTAATACATGTACTATTCACATTTTTTATTGCGATTCGTTTTATCGTTATATTTACTGCACCTTACCTAACAATACAATTTAGTAGCGATGCAGCGCAGAATACTTTTACCAAATGAATTAACAACCACAATTAAATGCAGGTACCATGCGCAGCTACATACCTATGACACGCATCATTAAAAGCAGCAAATCCAGCACCTGGTGAGTCTGTCTACGCTCGACAAAGTCAGATCCAAAAGTCTTGGTCGCCAAAAGCCCGACAGCCATTACAGCTCGATCTGAGAGGGGTATGCCTGCCGTGCTGCAGCACTATAATATATGATGATGGGCGGAGTTGATTACGGAGACATGCTCATGAGATTTTATAATGCCGGAAGCAAAACAGTGAAGGTATGTCGACCGGTATAGGTTTAACGACAAGTTTAAAATACATGTATATATGTTACGTTACGGATTTGTAAACAACTGGGAAATATATGTAGGTGACCGCCTATCTCAGTCGGTAGAATCTTCGCCCTTCAGCTAAGGGGCACCGGTTTAAGTCCCGGTCAGGCTGTACATTCTGCTAATACATCTGGCACCCAACGTGACCGTGAACCTTGCACTATTAGAATGACACCATGACTGAAATTCTGAATTTCGATGGCGAATGTTTAGTTTCGCAGGGGTGTATGTATACAAACTTGTTCGCATGTGGGAGAGAAAAGATATAAGCCGCCATATTCGCCTAAGTAAGCGACGGGTCCTGTCAGACTGCACATGTTCATCACCTGACATAAACCAGATCAAATTATATTCTTACATGTTGTTATATAGCCTAAAAGTAGCTTATTTATTAACTAGACAATGAATTGTGTATTGATACAGGTTTCGAAGAAAATGGTGCTCAACATTATTTTTTGGATGGCATACAATGTGTATGTACTGTAATATACGAACAAACCGGGGACCGTCCAGTCAGCAGAGAGCGGTTTTTACAGCTTCTTGTGGAAGATCTCGCTGAAGAAGAAATACAAGGGAGAAGGCATGTACAACTGAATAGGACCCGGCGGAGAATGTATCATGCACGGACACGTCTTGTAGCATTGCAAGGTAATACATCTGTTTAGTAGTACATGTACAGTTTTAGTTTTTCTTCAGTTTTTTATTTTGTAAATTTCTTTCTTTCTTTGTATTCTTCCTTTCTATCTATCTATTTCATGTAGTCCTTACCACAGCTCACATATTTTATTCCCATCTTTATTCCATCGTTTTATAGTTTATACTAATTTATTTAAGCTCGATTGTGAAGAAAGCTTTGAGCTTATCGAGTCACTCTCGAGTCCGCTTCCTGGAAAAACCAGTATTGGTGTCATATGAGGAGGTACGGTCGTGACCTTGGTGGGACTCGAACCCACAACCTCCGGGATGAGCGGCAGACACCTACACCTATGTCCCCGTATTTCGAAGAATGATGGTAGGGCATAAACTTTTATCCATGTAAGTGCGTTTGTCAATGTGTACTGTCTAACCTCAGTATTGTAGGCGCTGGGATGCAGGATGGAGCGTCAAAGAAGTAGTCGGTTCGAATCCCGCCAGTTGAATTTGACATCGTCTTTAACAATCCTCTCAGTTCCGCTCGAGTACTAAATCGATCATTGACAGTACTTTAGTTCAGATGGAAGATATAAGTCAACAAACACAGCAAAACCTAATTAGACAGAACCCTAAACTTTGATAAAATTTCCAGATTTGTTTGTGTGTAAAGTCATTCTCTTGTAAAATCATTGTCCCACAACGGACACAAGTGGTATTTTGTTACATCCATTATTTTATTTTAGGTCCAAACCAACAGCGGATTGCTGCATCTGCAGCAGACGATCGGAACATCGTCGCCGTTCTAGACTCGTCTGTTCCAGGTGTGGACGCGGAGTGTATCGCCGTTGTTTTCAGCAACATGCCTGTCCAGAAGAGTAGTGACGTGTGTTACCATAGTGATGTTTTCATTACAGACTGACATTGTGTTTTATCAATTGAAACATTTCACTGTAATTAGGTTTTATACAGATTTGTAAGAGAGAGAAAAATAAGCTTTTATATTGTTTACCGTTTCGCCGTTTTTTTAGCCCTTAAACACTGTTATTCTAAATTGAAAATGGATTATTTACCCGATAATGTGTAAAATACGAAGTACAGTAATCTACACTTCCTAGCGTTAGAAGTGTGCGATAAGTTTGACGTACCTATCAAAAACGCATTAATATTCTTAGATTTTTAATAGATATCTTTGATTTTCTTTAGTTCGCATTCATTTTAAGAAAATGAAAATACATCTGTTCAAAGATGAGACACTTTCTTCGTAACAGAAGTTTTATATATGTCTGCTTCAGGGAGCCGTTGAAAATGTTTCAGATTTTAATGGCAATTTTCGGCGACATTTGACATAACGTATCCGCAAAATGACAAAGTTTGGCGTAATTTTCATTTTTCTTTTATAAGCAAATACTATGCGGTTCCAGTTTTTTTTGTTACACGTGACACGCAGGAATTTACGTCGTTCTCAGTGTGTTTGATATCGCTTCACTTATATTGAAGGCATAAACGTAATTTCTGGTACATAATAATGTAGAATAACCTTTGCCCTTTATTTCTATATGCAACTTCACATATATTTCTTTGAATATAGTAAATGTTCCATGCAGTCGGAATGCTTCTTGCATTTCAGATCGGCATTTCTGGTGCTCCTATGCCAGACGACTCTCGTGAGTATTTGTGACGTAACGTTATAAACATTGTGACGTCACTTTCCCCAAACACAACGTCTAAATATCGTATGTTTTATATGATATTGTATCATTTTGATAAGTTTGCATGTAGAAATCTACTTTAGGGGCCTAATGTGCACAACGGTATGCAAGAAAAAGTTTCAATGATGAGGCATTTGGTTCAGATGGAAATGTCCTTTACCACGGTTAACTGTTTTGTGGGAACTCGGCAGAGCCTCTGTATAATTCATATAGGAAAGCAGCCAGCAGCTGGCGGAGACTTGATCGTATAAAACTTATACCACGTAGAAACCGTGATTTTGCTGAAAATGTTAAAACTCGTTTTAACATAAGCCAATAAGACAGGCCAACTATAGATACAGACAGGTTTTGCCGTATTTCCAGCTATACACCTTAAATATATTTTATATTGTTATAAATCGCCACCTAACTTGACCATTTACACGAACAACTCATCGCTCTGTCACATCAAGTTTGCAATAGCATATTTATATTTATTGCACGAATAAATCGTGGCTATTGTCAATACTGGGACAGGTGTTTGCAGCTTTGCGCGCCTTTTTATTTCAAAATCCGAGCTGCACGATTTTACCGAGCTCTTTGAGGCAAACAGAAAAACAATTCAGTTAATACCGAGTAAATGAAGACTGAAAAACAGTACAGCGCTCGCCTCCAAATTACATAGAAGACAACGGCTACTCGTGATCTATCCTTTACATAGAAAATACACCGTTAGACATGGTTTCTGTCGTGAAACTTTTGCTTCACGTGACAAGTGGGCTCGGCTCATTAGATTTGTGTCATATACGATCCATTTATGATAATGTGACAGTGACGTAACAGAAGAATCTAATATTATTGCGTAAATCTGTCTGATAAACGCAAGGATTAATACTTTTCTTGAACGCATGATGTACCTTTATATTCAGTGCTTGTAAAGTTTTGTGTACGCATATATCTATAGCAAACGTATACCTGGCAACATTTATATGAACAGAACAGAACAGAACATAAGTTTATTTGTTTTCGACTTAAACATACAATGTTTCTCGTCAATACATGAAGTAGTAATATTTAAAGATCAAGTTATATAATAGATACATTACAAAAAAATGCACTAAGTACCAGAGGATGATGATACATGATAAAGAAAAAAACATATAAAAATTATAGGGTTATAATACAATTGCATATAAAGATTCGTCTCTTACTTTAACGCTTTAACAATATATATTGCCAGATTATTTAAAACTTTTCTATTATTTGTTTTAAGCAGCTCTATAAATTTCCACATACTAGGTCTCTTTACATAACGTCCTGGAATAAATGACTTTCTTATTCTTAGTACTTTTCACAAATAAGTGTAAAATGATATTCGTCCTCAATCTTAGAGTTGCATATAAGACACATTCTTTCATTTCTTTCAAGTCTATTCCTGCCGTTTCTATTCTAAGTTTATGAGCCGATATTCGAAATTTCGTTAAACTTTGTCTATATAGTTTGTTTTTTAATACGTCCATATATTTTTCGTAGCCAAACTCACATTTAATATGTCTATAAAACATAAAAAGATTGAGTACCTCATGCAAGTTGCAGGTATGTTAAAAAGAAAAGCGTATTCTTAGAAAGTTTAGATCTACATCCATATTTCAACTCTTTTCTTTTACACTAATGTGTAAATGCAAAATTAGCTTCCATTTCTAATAATTATTAACACTATTCAACTTTATTAAAATCATTTTCATTACTATCGATAGACTGTGATACTTGTACACGAAATAATGATAATGATTAATATCTTATTATTATTAGGTCACGCTCGATGTCTAGTAGATACAGGGTTTGCACACATAAAGATGCGCTACAGAAGGCGTGACTGCGAGACTCTAACTCAACTAGCATCCATTGTAGACCAGTCCTCAGTTACAAACAGTGCAGTAAGATATCCAACTTGGAGTTGGCGAAAATGGAAACCTTTTCTTGAGGAGTTCTTCAAGAAAGTACCAGGAATCAGGTATATCATCTACACAAAATACTTCTTTAGGTAGTGCATATATATTATAATGATAACATAATTTTAAATAGGAGCTCTTTATATCAGATTTTGCGATCTACGTCTTGTAGAGTGAACGTGGTTAACATTTTACACAATCGCTGATATACCATAATGTTTGCAATCCGTGTGCGACCTGTGAGTGTACCAAATCGGAATGTATGAATGTTTTGAATGTGTGTCATTAAAATTTGAATATTTATTACTAGCTCGCTCGTTTTCATTTGTTTTTTTTTTTCAAATTTTCTTTTGTATTCCTTCTTTCTCTTGCAGGAAGTACCAGTATTTTCGATTCGAGGATTGTAAACCTGGGATCGTTAATGTGAGAACAAGTCAAAACGCCGAGGAGGAGGAAGTAAAGCTGCTCAAGAACCCAGACTTCCGTTTTACGTCTGCTGATCGACCATCCGTTGTTCAAGCTGCGGGCCTTACTGACACCCGTCGCCATTACCTGGCACATTCTGTTAGACGATATGTCCGTGAACAATGGCATGACTACTACTCATAGATACGTGTAATTTAATGTAAAAGTAGAAATTATATTGAAATAAAAAAGAAATACTCAACTTTTTAAATACGTTCGTATTAAAGGGGAGTAATAACAACAATTTATAAAGTTAATAAAATGTAAATTTCTAATAGGGATCTTACTCTATGTAATGGGCCATTTTGTTCCTTAAATAAATCTCTAACATAATATACAAAAAGTAAGAATTGTCATCAAATGTTGTTTAAAGGGGCACTCCCTATATCTCGCAAACAAAGATTATGTACTTATGGACAAAAGTTCTGTCCGGCTCAAAATTGTTTAATTAAATTTTAATTGTACATTGCTTTTAATTTTTTATTTACAAATTTATATTTTGAGACTACTTGCTACATTACAAGGTGTTAAGAATTCTATACAAAAGCATTCAATCACCCGTGATGGTATAAACCATGAATTTCACATTTATCTAAATTTTATTTACATGAAGCTTATAATCACAAAAAATTCATGTGATTATTGTTACCAAAGGATAGTCCCATTGAAAGACGTAAAAATTTAGACAAATACTCAACATATGTTGTTATTACGAAGCTTTCAATATAGAAAAATTTGCGCGTTTTATGTCGGCTGGAGGTCAGTGAGCATACAACACATGTTGCACGTGCGTTAAACGCCCACGAACAGAATGTTGAACGAAATCGAATCGCGAATTGCGAACTGGCAACTAGTCTGCAGTTCGCAATTGCAATTGGCAACTACATGTACATGTAGTCTATAGTTCGCAACTCGCAATTAGAATCGGGAATTGGTTTGCAATTGGAGTCGCGAACTGCGAACTGGCAACGCGAACTACAAAGTTGCAACTAGTCTTCATTCAAACCGCGAACGGAGAACTGGCAACTAGTCTATATATAGTTCGCAACTTGCAATTCTGATCGCAAAAAGTTGCTATTCTTATAGAAAACTGATGCCTGGTTTGAAATCAACAATTCGAACCACAAGCTTTGAACTAATCAAAGCGCGAACTGTGAACTGAAAACTTGTCAGAAGTTTGCAATTCGCAATTCCAATCGCGAACTTGTCAGAAGTTTGCAATTCGCAATTCCAACTGCGAACTGGCAACCGTAGTAGTCTTCATTTTAACCGCGAACTGGGAAATCGCGAACTGGAAACTATTCTGTAGTTCGCAGTTCACAATTCCAATCGCGAAAAGTCGGTATTCTAATAGTAAACTGATGCCTGGTTTGTAATCAGCAATTCGAACCACAAGCTGGGAACAAGTCAGCAGTTCCAAATTCGCAGTTTGAATCGCGAACTGACAACTAGTCTTCATTTTAAGTGCGACATGAGAACAGGCAACTAGTCAGCAGCTGGCAATTCACGATTCGAATCACGAACTGTAAACTGATTTCTCAGTTGCCAGTTCGCGATCGAACTGCAAACCAACTTTACACATATAGCCACTGGTATATTTATAAAATAATTGCGTTGAACAAAACGACACGAGTTCTAACAAAATGCGGATATATAAAATGATTTTATATTGTAATCCTGCAAAGATGAACTTGACAGAGTTCTCGGCTCGGAAGAGGCCATGTATAAAAGGCAGTGCTCGGTAATGATCATCTTTGGTCCGAGCTCTGAGCTGTTTAAATAGTGCCCCCACCCGATTTAAATTAAAATAGTAATAACATTAGGATGAAAGTAACTTAGTAAACAAAGTATAATGTCTAAACGGACTGTAAGTTGTAACATCTCGCCTTCACGTGGTTTAACAGCCTTCACGTGGTTTGACAGCCTTCACGTGGTTAAACAGCCTTCACGTGGTGTTTAACAGCCTTCACGTGGTTTGTTTAACAGCCTTCATGTGGTTTAACAGCCTTCACGTGGTTTGTTTAACAGCCTTCACGTGGTTTAACAGCCTTCACATGCATTCAGTTGTTTTGAGCTTGAAGGGAACAAAGTCTCAACCGGACAATTTTTGACACAGCAATAAGTCCGCAACATGAGTAATTTTAAACAGACTGTTTCATGACATTAATATGTAAAAGACGACATGGTCGTAAGTTTGCAAGGAACATTGTATTTTCGTTTACGTATTTTCATTACTTGTGAGTGGAAAGAAGGGAGGTAACTCGTGTGTATTTGTTACCTTTTATGTTCACTTAATTATTTTCTCTTGATGTTTTAGATTCTAAAGAACGATATTCAGCTTGCATTGTTTCTATCAATGTGATTCAGTCTCTGGCGTGTATATTATATAACATGTCTCAGACTTATCCACTTAAAGTATAAACTATGAATGCCTAAAAGACGGTAGGTCTTGGACAGAAGGTATGGTCGTGTGTCTTCAAGGAATTGTCAGTATTTTGTGTTATGTCTTGAAAATAGCAATATTTACTAGTATATCAACTAATAATATAGTATAGCACGTGAGCGCTATCGGCCAATCAGGTTTAAGTATTTATGACAGGTATACAATATATACTAGTATATCAACTAATGATTGACACTCACAGACTTGCGACGCCAGTTGTTGTTGTTGCTACTGTACCTACTTTAAAGCTTCGATCACAATTCTAACAAGACCTATCTTTAAAAAAGATGGTCAGCGCGATTTTGAGTATATGAAAGAGATGGGTAGCTAAATTTCATAGTAAAAATTCCTGTCAAGTTTTATCTGTATGCAGTCAGACGGTGTCAAATGTCACAGGGTGAAATAATGTTACCCGGCCGCTTACACATTAACTCCCCAAGTACCACGACATGTTACCCGGCCGCTTACACATTTACTCCCCCAAGTACCACGACATGTTACCCGGCCGCTTACACATTTACTCCCCAAGTACCGTGACATGTTACCCGGCCGCTTACACATTTACTCCCCAAGTTCCGTGACATGTTACCTGGCCGCTTACACCCCAAGTACCGTGACATGCTACCCGTCAATATTTAATAAAGTCTATAAATTATCAAAATTTAGGCAAATAAAAAGCAGATGCGCTAAATGTCTCATAATACATTAATGAATTAATTATAGAGTATGTTAAAATTATAACGTGTGAGTGAGTGAGCGGCTGACGGACGAAAATGGAAAGAACGAGCGAATAAGGAAGGTATAATGATGCAGGCAGGCAGGAAAATGAGAGGTGGTGAAGAAAAGATAGAGGAAAGGTACATCAAAGTTCTTTTCCCGTAACTCAGGGATTTGTTTCCTATAAATGTAACATTGTTACGAAAAATAGACGCACATAAGTATCTTATTTGTTTCCATATTTTTTAATTTATTCAGGACTGCACAGACTAATGTATCACTTATCATCCCAAACAAACTCACTACATACATAAAATGCATAAGTGTCAATGAGATACCGGTATAAAGATTGACGGACAGACGAACGGCTGAATAACTGGCCTTCATTTTGATAAGTTGTGAGCGTAACAGAGAGAGGTGCGTAAATGCGTGACTTAAGTAAAATGCACATCTTATTTTGAATTTTATCATTTTCATCATAATGAAATATTAAACACCACTAAATTAGTGTAAAGATGCCGCTTCACGAGAAAACCAGACTCGATAAAAAGCGCTCTAAATCAATGCGATTTCATACGCAACTCTTTTTAAATGTTTTTCCTAAATTTTTAGAACACTACATGTAAAAGAAAGTAGCCGTTCGATATACTTGTAAATTTTAAAAACCGTAAAGACAGTCTTTTTAAATTTATTATTTTTATTCTTTCTAAATTAAATGACGTAACCAATCAGGATCGACGTTACAATAGTAGTGCGTTGTTACTTCAATTTTGAAACTTTCGTAAGTTAAATATTTACAAATTTGGCATATAGCAACTGTTATATTGGTAAGAAGAGTCTGGCAAAGGACTTAACATCACTGTTGATATGCTTCAATGGAAACATTCGATATTTCTTACTGTTATTCTTCAAAATATACATGGGTGATACATAATTCTTTGACAGGCATGCACTGATTAGTTCTCCATGTACATTATGTGACGTTCTTGAAATGTATTATTATTTTTTTTAATAATTTATCACAACTAGTCAGGTAGTGACTTTTTTGCAAAACTTTTCAGAAATAAAAAGCAGCAAACATGACAGTTCTGACATTTTTGTAATGTCCAATAGGAACGTCCAACTACAGAGAAAAGTAATTATTAAAAGTAAATGTTATCAGCACCTTTTTCGTAAGAATAGAAAGATGCGAGAACAAAGAGCGGGACACAGATCGCAGGTTGTGGGGGATGGGGCGGGGGAAGGGGAAGGGGAAGAGTATAAGTGCGGGTTGTGAAAGATAAGGGACAAATAATGTGATCCCGAATTCATGATTTCATGCTTATGAAAAGGCGGTCGTACAATGAAGGCCTTTTTTTCTTCCTATTTTTCTTATGAAATGCAATACTAATTTCTTTGCCAATTTATTATTTTCTAGATTGTATTTGTGAGAAATTGTGTTTTTCAACTAGTATATTATAAAATCCTAATTATAAAACAAAATGAGTTGGATAAACAAAGTTAAAATATAAACATATCTATAAAGCTACCATATTAAATGTATTCTTAATTTGTACATTAATATAGTAAAACATGTGAGGTACAAAAAACAGAAAAATACACCGAAATATGTCCTATACATGTATTTTGTTGCGACGATTCACGTATTCGCTGATAATAACAATCGTTCAAGCTTACCCAATAGGTGGTTTGAAAGTACAATGGCCACGTGGGCGTCTCCAATCCTGGATTAGAGAAAAGAAATCGGCCATCGAAAGCTGGTTTGGACACTGTCCAAGGCTCAAGACCAAGCCGAGATAACAGAAAAACAATCCGTCAGTGGCTTGAAACCAAGATTAAGCTTCAATCCAGGGAAAAGAAAATGGCCATCACGTTCCTTGACTCAGGCCCGTATTCTAAGTCAGAACTCAAACTCATACTCCACTTGAACTCACTGGAGGAATGCTCAAGGAAAGCTCGAGGAACACTCAATTGAGTGGCTGTCAAGTATAGAATCGGTATTCATATTCGCCACTCAACCTTGACTTTATGGAGTATACTCGAAGTTGACTTACTACATGCATTCAGTAGGCAAAGCGTATTTTTTCACAGACTTGGATCTTAATTGATTAAAATAATTGGTGAAAAAGAAATTATCTGTCACAGAAAACAAAGGATGTTGAATATATTAAGTAAAAGAAATCGGAGTTGCACACTGCTTGCTTGTTAATGGATAAAAATTAATTTCCAGTTACGGTACATTTCAGCTGCTGGACCACCTGTATTATAATGCAAAACAATGATTATATGCAAGGATTTATTTAAATATTTCTTTCTTTAACTGAAAATATAAATGTTGCCTTTTATTATTCATATTTATCAAGGTCGAAATAATGCAACCCTACCGATAAATGTATATCGCCTGTGTATAAAAAAAACATACAATACATGCATTAATGCTATTTTTAGTAAACTTTCGAAAAAGGTTGTTATCAGAAAATCAGAAAATAGAGCGACAGATTCCTTAGATGGAGTATGTGTCAAAGAAAAGTCACAGTGACTTCCTCAATCCCTTCTATCGGCGCACGTATTGGTCAGAACCCAAGGAAGCAGTCATTTTCAGTTGCAAGAACTTGTTATACAGTCGCTTTAACATTTAATAATTAAGTCTAAATGAAATACTATACAGTGTAACTTTTTAAACGATCACCTGAGGGACAAGTAAATTGTTAAATTGTTAATAAAACGATCTCTTCGTACAACATATTTTGTTTTGAATGATTCAGGTTGGGCTCAAATAGCGGTCCCATAATGCAACAGGTTTCTCATCATCATCATCATCATCATCATCATCATCATCATCATCATCATCATTATCATTATCATCATCAGCAGCAGAAACATCATCATCATTATCATCATTCTAATTTATAGTCAGCAAGGTACAGTAAACAAATAAACGCTAATGCGAACCTTTGAAACGACCGAGCAAGTGGTGACGTATAGTCATGATAGTGGCATTGGTGAAACGCGAGTGTGTTTGAACACTGCGCTAATCGGTCTCTCCAGTAATTTTGACTAAATCAAAAAGTTGCCTTACGAAGTAAAACGTTAGTATAAGTTTGCGAGTAAGACAACAATACGGCTATGGTGTATTTGTTTAAGCATACTTAGTTAACTTTAGCATAACCGGGGACTACACAATCAATACTTCCAATGGCGCCTAGAAATCCTCCAATTTCTCGAAACTTCCTTTGCACCTGAGCACAATTCTGTAAGACTGGAAAGATACTGCTGTTGAGAAGCAACTGCAGCAGAGACACGTCGATTCTGGATTGTGCGATAAACAGAAATACACCAACTTCCTGTTATCAACATCTGGCCAGGAATGCCTCGGTTTGAAATAACATTTAATTAATTCCAATCTGTTCAAAAATAAATATGACACCATGGGATCAATAAAACTTTTGGAGCGTGGGTTACCCCCTCCTACCCCCCTGCCTACCCCGGGTGACAAAATTTTGTCACCAGAGTACATCTAGGGCCATCACTCATACAAATGTATTAAATTTTCGCTAATCAGCTAGTTTTAGCCATGTGATGGAATTCTGGCAGCAGAGACAATCTTGTACAGTCAAAGATAATATATTTATTTTTGTACCTTCTGTGTTGATAACATGTGTAGTTAATGCAAAATGGGTAAAATGCGAGTTGATAACCTAGGCATATGAGTGAGATCCACATGGCAAACATTTATACACATGCATCTTGTATAATATAAGGCTGATAGGCGAAAATTTTTAACTTAAAAAATTATCGTATTCACAAACAATACTTGAGTGCATCTGAAGTGGCCGTGATGACCACTCAACAAAATCCAACTATTTGGAGTGAACTCCAGCGAAACTAACCTTTATGAATACCAACTATGACTCACCTGAGCGATCCATGGTACCGTTAGGCAATTACACCTACTTACAATTACTTAACTCACTGAGGGTTAGTTTGAGTTTCTACTTAGAATACGGGCCTCAAACTCGAACAGATAATCACCTTTAATCGGGTAACGGTCGATGCATTTCCTCCAATGAGGAACGATTGGTATTCATAAACGTAAGGAAGGGTCGGGTAACCTCGAGTAAGGTCAGCTATTTCGAGGAGCGAAAGCGCTTTGTTGAACCGTATATGTCCCGGAACGTATCTCACGTGTGTGATATATTCGACCGTAAATATAACACGTGTTTAATGTGACATATTCGTTTGGTCATTTTTGACAGTTTACACCGAAACGTATCACAAAAAGTGTGATATATTCGTATTTTATCTTCCCTTCAGGTTTTACAAGGGCTTTTGGACCTTTACCTTTAATCCAAATTAATTTAACTATAGTCAAATAAATTGTTCTTTAAAACTTGGTAGCTTTGAAAGAAGCGCATGGTTTTGTAGTGATGATAAAATATATAGTCCAAAATGTTAATTTTACACTCAATTTATTACCACAGTTGCATATTGAAGACTGTGACAGTATAAATCAATTTGTTGTCTGATTAAAATCACTACACAGTACAACTGACAAGTGAATGATACCGGTGTAAGTGTATAACTCTATGTTATTAGGTAAAGGAATATCCTTTCGATTATTTTCCGATTGTGAATCGAAATACCCTGTCCGATTCAATTCGATTATCGATTATGTTTAGAGTCCGATTTTACAACACTAGGACAGAGGCAGCCCCTCTGATGATTTTAATGATGTGGAATTCTTCTTAAAATAGTATACTACTACATAAAAACGAAATAAAACTCAGCAAGCAATAAAACATATTTTGTGAGCAAAAACTCACCCTAGATAAATTGCGCAGACTATATCGCCCTAGAAAATGGGACAACTGTGGTGCCAGGAGACGCAATCGGGAGACACTCAAAATCCCCTCGGTCCAAAAATGGCATAGTAGTCATAATCCCCTAAATTAATTTACATTGTAATTTCAATATTTTTTTTCAATCATTCGCTATAGTAAAGTAAAAGTAGAGACAAATAAAACATTTAGTAAAAAATTGCATTCAGTATATGCCTTAACACTTGTAAAATCCATTGCGGGGATTATGACTACTATGCCATTTTTGGACCAAGAGGATTTCGACCAAGGGGATTGTGAAGTACACTCGACGCAATCATCAAATGGTCAAGAAAAAAATAGGCGTAGGAATGGGGGTCGGGTTGGTTCTCCCCCTCCCCGCCGAGTCAGACCAGGATATTATATTTTAACATGAAATAAAACTTGCACGGTCAAGATACAACAGTATAACTATATCCATCTGTTTTATTTCTCTGATTTCAAAGTTGCATCTTGCTAAATTGTACACATTATCACAGGGATTCACTGAACGGTATTAACCGTTTTTGCCGAAAATACTGCTTATTGAGGAAAAATCACATTTTCACTTTTTTATTTTTCTTAAAGAACAATATCTTAGAAATATTACCACATAAGTTTCAGTTTCATCCGCCCATTCTTTTGGGGTATTTCATGAATTTTAAAACACCCACTGTTTGTTGCAAATACCTTAATTTTGCTGTCAAGACCCTTAATTGGAAGAAGATGAACAACATAATAAAACAGCTCAAATGAAAGTATTTTATTATTTAAATTCATGAAAAACACCGAATAATATACTCAACAAAAAATCAAAGGGTCAATTACATATAATTTGAATGTCTTGACAGACAAAACCTTGAATAAGTAATTAATATACTGTGAGACACTTGCAATGAAACAAATATATAGTCCCGTTATTCCATTGTTACTCCCATTTACTCACCCCTACTCTTGATAAGGCTAGGCATTGGTGCTTTTATTCTGTTTTACCAAATGCGAGGTCTTATCGTTTGCTTCAGTTCCGCTGAGTTTGATAGCGGTTTACAAGCCAAATTTTCAAAATAATCTTTAGGAAATTTTCCAACATAGAAACAGATATTTCATTTCTAAATCAATCTACACAAGAAATTAGGTCATACTTACCTTTTAAGTGACTAGGATAGTGCGTCCGAGCTTACGTACATACACTTACATGACTAGGACAGTGCGTCCGAGCTTACGTACATACACTTACATGACTAGGACAGTGCGTCCGAGCTTTCGTACATACACTTACATGACTAAGACAGTGCGTCCGAGCTTACGTACATACACTTACATGACTAGGACAGTGCGTCCGAGCTTACGTACATACACTTACATGACTAGGCAAGTGCGTCCGAGCTTACGTACATATACTTACATGACTAGGACAGTGCGTCCGAGCTTACGTACATATACTTACATGACTAAGACAGTATGTAAATGTAAATTATATTCATTCAGTAAGTTATGTGGCTAAAATTTTATTTATGTGCTAAAACAGCAGTAGCGGGAACTTCAGTCAGTCCGTCAGTCCGTCTGAAAAAGATTGTGCGGGTTCTTCTTAGTAACCACTGGTCGGAATTTGGTAAAACCTCATAGAAGTGTTCCGTACAGAGCTTTGTTGTGTCCTATCTTCCGTATGCTGTGCATATCTTCAGAATGTTATGCGTATCTTCCGTATGCTGTGCGTATCTTCCGTATGCTGTGCGTGTCTTCCGTATGTTGTGCGTATCTTCCGTATGATGTGCGTATCTTCCGTATGTTGTGCGTATCTTCCTATGTTGTGCGTATCTTTCGTATGCTGTTCGTATCTTCAGTATGTTGTGCGTATCTTCTGTATGCTGTGCGTATCTTCCGCATGTTTTGCGTATCTTCCGTATGCTGTGCGTATCTTCAGTATGTTATGCGTATCTTCCGTATGTTGTTCGTATCTTCCGTATGTTGTGCGTATCTTCCCTATGTTGTGCGTATCTTCCGTATGCTGTGCGTATCTTCCTATGTTGTGCGTATATTCCTATGTTGTGCGTATCTTCCGTATCTTCCGTATGTTGTGCGTATCTTCAGAGTGTTAGCTCGAATATCTTTCATTGAATGACTGCTTTTTGTAAGATGAGATTTTCCAGCACTGGTAAAAACTGCAGATATCCCCATCTGGTATGCAAGAATGTGCATAACCCTTATCATTTGCTCTATTATTTTTCATACATATACAAAAATACAGTAGCTAGTATCAATACTGATGTTTGTCCGCGTCATTTCTCAGCACACACGGGGGTTGAATTCAAATTCATAAGAGTTTTTATTACAAAGCTTAGTTGCGCATAGTGTTTGCATGTTGAAGCAATATAGTTCGGTAATTTGACAGGTTTATGAGGCAATATAGTTCGGTAATTTGACAGGTTTATGAGGCAATATAGTTCGGTAATTTGACAGGTTTATGAAGCAATATAGTTCGGTAATTTGACAGGTTTATGAGGCAATATAGTTCGGTAATTTGACAGGTTTATGAAGCAATATAGTTCGGTAATTTGACAGGTTTATGAGGCAATATAGCTCGGTAACCAGACAGGTTTCAACATGTTCCTTTGAGTCACTATTCCTGAATTGTTGATATTTTGTGTATGACACTCTCTGCTCCTTTGCTCAAGTGGTTTTATCGGATCAACAACAGACCTACTTCCCACAGGGAAACATCTGCAAATGTTTCAAAACTTCGACAAAGGGAATTTTCAAAGGTTTCAAAGGTAACATGGGTTTATTCTTTGAATCTGTTTTTATCTTCTGCTGTAAGGCCAGGTGTTGGGCGAGCTAATCGTGGCAGTGTTGGTCCAACCGTTGTGGCATTGTTGGCCCAACACTGTCATTTTACATATGTTTGGTTGGACCAACATTGTCTCAAAACTGCTATTTGATCAATAAACTCACTGTTTGGCCAACAAGGAGTGTGTCAGCGGGTCTGGGGTTTTACAAGTAGCTCACTGTTTTTCTCTCATTTTGTATTCATTAGGTAATAGAAATGTTAAGCAGAGGATATCTCTTACTGGGCTTGTACATGTTTTTAACATGTAAATTTCTTTCTCTTTTTGTTAAAAATAAGTTATATTCATGAAAACTTTATACCAATATGACAATTACACACTTTCCGGAAACAAGAAGATCCGGTAAATACTGATACCATCATCTTTACATCCTGCTTTAGTTATATATAATACATATGTTACTATATATAGTAACACTTTTATATGTAATTGCGTTTATTTTCATCAATTTTAAAATTAAATTTGATCAATCACGTGCTACATTAATTCTTTACAGCCTCCGAACTCCTGGCTGTACGTTGATTAAGAAACAATTAATGTGTCCCAGTATTTTTGTCGTTAATTAAATAACAGTCAAGAGTTTGGATTCGTAGAGTTAAATCACGAGTGTGTAGCACGAGTGATTTACTTTGTCGCATCCGAGCGACTGACTGTATGTTATCCGACGATATAATACTGGGAGATATTTATTATTTCGATTCTAACACGACATTGTCTTTAAAAAATACCCAGAATTATGTCTATCACGTAGCAACATTTCATTGTGTAATTTACCGCACGTGATACCCGTGTAGCACGTGGTGATTTTAATCGTACAATAATGTACAGATACTTCTCTATATTTATAAAGGCAAAGTTGTGGATCGTGCTAGAATCAACGATTACATACAGAAAATAAAAACTAAAAAACGAGAAAATCATTATTTCAACATACGGCAGAAAAAGTGTCAAGCGGTATATCAGCAGGCAATCGATAAATATTGGGGATTAGGAGTTAACGGAAACAACTACGGTTCGGTAGAATCCGTAAATAACGGACAGGGTCATAAATCATTGATTATCGATTGTACTTGAATATTGCCTAAGGGGGATATTGAACTTGACGAGTTACTTTTGTGCGTAAAGGGAAAAATCTTCTGTTTTATTTTTTACCATTTCTACCAGAAGACATAGAGCATTCAACATTATCATTTACATTACTCGCAAATAATAATAATAATTATAATGAATCGTGAATTTTGACTAATACTTGGGTTGAATTTAGTGTGCATTTAGCTGATCTCTTTACACGTGTGTAATGTTTGCTCGTGAGAATTGTTGAAAATTGTAGACCTGTTATTTTCAAGTACAGACGCACACGGCAAGTCTGTTGCAAAATCATGCTTTTAAAATGTAAATAGGTGGACCTACAGGTTCGCGTTAAATAGTACGTCAACTGTTTTTTTATTTCCCAATCAGTTATTCCTGATCTGATAAAGACTGGCATTTGATTTCTGTAGGTTTTTTAATTTGAGAAATAGCACAGTTTCCTTTTCAGAATATCAAATAGATTTTACATACTCTCGTAAATGCTTGACGTTGAATGTCATTAAAAGTACGTGATTTTTAATTTTCAAATCATATGGTCAAATATGTTTCCTTCAAAATTACAGCTGGAATGTAACACTGTCAGCATTGCTTAAAATCATAATGAACATTTTAGAAGAAATAAGGATTTATTGTTGAAAAAAACTTTTCCATTTCTGCAGTAAAATAACATCTGTTAAATTTTACAGATGTTGTCATGTAATACTCTGCACACAGATCAAACTTTGCGTGTTTTTTCTTCTCTTTTTGTTAATCTAATAATCACTTTATTTCTTCGGGAAGAAATGAAAGACAAAAGAGTCTAGACAACCTGCTTTTTACCTGTGTTTTATGAAAACCAGCTTTGATCTGGGAGAAATTCTATGTGGACACCTATAAAATGACACTAATTTCATTGCCTTTTACGCGAGACAAAGAAAAATGTAAAACAAAATAAAATATCCCGTGCAAGTGCTTCGAAATAGAAATACATATCTTTTATGTGTTGCAAATTAACACCAAAGGCTGAATAATATTATTGATACTTATACTGAAAATTTCATATATCTTCGCTATAAAGACAAAATCATCTATATCTAGTTTCAATCAATGGTTTTGCCTTTTTATGAACACAAATAAATTGAAGATTCTAACCCAGTTTGTATTTCAGTGTAAAACAAAACCCAATATACAACTTTTTAAAGAGCGTGATAAATGTTACGTAATGTCCGGCCATAAATATTATCGATGACCTGGAGCAGTTAGATCAATCATTCGGAAGTATTCGGCCAGCATTACGGAAGCAACCGAACTCCGATCGTAAAAATGAAATTACATACATGTTAAACAAAACCTTTAAAAAAAGACCATTCTCTTCTTTCTTTATTTTTATATAAAATATATCGATAAAATGTTAAATGATTGTTTTATTAGATCCCGTTTGTGATTCTAAAATAAGTGTTATAGTTTTTTAACAAATTGAGGATAAACTGCAAAATTTTCACTTAAAATTGTCACATTTTAGGCGTTTTACTATATATTATATAGTAAAACGACGGGTAGAGTTTTTAACTTAAAAAAAGACCAAACAAATAAAGTCTCAGAAAAGTAAAAATATATTCATTATAAAGGGGAAATGTTATATTTTATCATCCCGTTTGTGATTTGAAAATAACTTTATTAGTTAAAATCTTATTGCGAGTTAATGACAGCGCTCCTATATAAACCTATAGTAAACTGGTGGCGTGTATTGGCCCTGGCTGTGACACTTTTTCTGCCACATGTAGATCCAAACATTTCTGTCTGCTTTGTTGTTGAGCAGTAACATGCACATTGTATCTAGAGCTGTTAAATTTGGATCTCATCAGAAATTTCAGGGGAAATATGTTATTCTTTTCAAGTCAAGAAACAAATGTATAATGGTTAAGCCAGATAAAGTTCTTACATTAGCACACAAAATGAGAATTCCGTAAGATAAATACTCGTTTAGAATCTGTCTTTATAAACTAAGTAATTATGACAACAGAAACAACAAAAAACAAGAGGGCCTAGATGGCCCTATATATCTCACCTGGCTACCCTTGGTTACCAGTATAATACATAAATGTACAAGATCAATAATCCCGCCGCACACTTTGAATTCTAGACAAAAAGATTGTTTAAGTTTCCCTATGTAAAATCAAGTGAACACCCCACTCCCGGGAAAGGTAAAAATCTATAGATGTACACTTTGGAAACTCACTGCCAATAGAGTCACCCCACTTGTCGCTCGCTCGTAAGAGAGAGAGAGAGACAGAGACAGAGACAGAGACAGAGAGACAGCCAGACAGACAGAGAGATATAGACAAAGACAGAGACAGAGAGACAGAGACAGACAGAGCGACAGAGACAGAGAGACAGAGAGACAGAGAGAGAGAGAGAGAGAGAGAGAGACATACAGAGACAGAGAGAGACAGAGAGAGAGATACGGGGAGAGAGACAGACAGACAGACAGACAGACAGACAGACAGAGAGACAGAGATACAGAGAGAGATCCCACTTGTTGTAGGTCTTTGTTATCGAAGGCTTCTTTTCAAAAGTCAGATCAAGATAAATTTAGAAAGCAGTTTATCGGTTTATTGACTTTTCCCTATATCAATTCATTTCGAAAACGTAAATGTTAAACATCAACCATGTTATCAAATCATATCAAGGTATAAGCCGTGAAATTCTGTATCATGTACTTGTAAATGACTTTTTGTAAAATGTATGTAATATTGGTAAACTTCTAAATCGCTTTAAAGCTGTTCGCTCTCAGTTACCGTTGAAAAAAATATTTTTCAAAAAAATTGACATTCTTATTCATAAATATAAAACTAAAAGCTAGAATAAAAAAATAAGCAAAAATCTAGGTAGGAATCACTTTAACATGTGTTGCATGATCATAATTATGCAGGACTCTTTTTTTCAATCCGATGACCGAACTTTTAAATGTTGAAAAGTTGACATTGTATTATTACTTCCTGCTTTACATTACGTTTAAAGGGAGAGTATCCGCTATATTTCTTTTATTGAACTGGTTTTAGTTATACCCACTTGAGTATTCAACCTGAATGTCTTTTTCATGTGTCATAATGATTTTGTTTTCTGTCGGAAGTGGTCGGTCTCTCCTGCAACGATAGCTTTTGTGTCAGTTAAGACCGCGGCTACCTTGTGTTATACATAGAGACCGTGATAGAGAGAAGCAAGCGGTTATAGCTTTGTCCCATGTTAAGAAAATCGTTATTAGGTCTGTCAAGTATTTCCCCTTACAAATGAATAAGATCTAAATTAGAGCAAGTGAAACCTCAAAGTTATATATGTCCTTCATAACACATTCTCAGTAGTCAATGATGTATGTTTATGTTTTCACATACGAGCTTTATAACATAGGTGTATACGAGATTAAAAAAGGGATGTTTGGAAAACACATATGCCCCCTTCCACCAGCACACTATGCACGTAATGGCAACGCAAAATTGCATGGGAAATCAATCTCGATGAGACAATAACATTGTCAAAACGTACGTATATGGGCATAATATTTAATTTACTTCTACGAGGTCGATAAAGAGTAAGATTTCACCAAACATCATTAAATCGTCAATTTATCTATACAACAGTTCTGAAACCATATTCTCGACTTTGCACATCCGGGCACTGATACAATTATTTTTATTTCGGAATACTCAGCTTTCATCGTTGGACTCTTCATTTATTAAATGCATCTTCATTTATTAAATGTACACAGTGATAGAGGACGACTGCGTTTGATATTTGTAGGAGTCTAACGCCTGTTTCAACCGTATTTTTGTCATCTTACAGGCGGGTAGTTTACCTAAAAGTCGTTCCTGGGACGAACCAGTACTAGACTCCTATCCTCCGTAAGAGACTGCCAACTTCCTCACATAAAGAGACATAGTCGGCAGCACGGCAAAACTTACGTCACTCAATCTATGAGAGGTTACTGTGATTTCCAATCTGACTAAAGTTTACGATCTTAGCGTAGTGTTTTTGAAGAGATGATTTTAATCAGATTGCTGAGATTTCAAGTCAGCGACTGTAACCACTCGACCACGGTGGGGGACTAATTTATCTATTCTATCAATTGAACTCTAGGTTTGAATACTGTTAATCGCCAGTTTTGGCCCAGCCACGGGTGTTCCCGTAATACGTCCCTTCGGCCGTATAAAAAGAAAAGTAATCAAACTGCATAAACCAAAGATATAGTGGACAAAGGCATGTCATTTGACTGTTAAGAAAAAAGATTTGAGAAAAAAATACAATCAAACTAAAAAAAAACACAGAAATTTTGTTTATGGAAAGCCGCCCGCCGCGAAACGATGTTAAGTCAATAATTAATAAAGCTAAAAGTCAAAGCTGGATTAACGTCTGTAATTCAGTAACACATGACACAGTGTCAAAGGAGTTAGGGTCCTTCATTGAAAGGGTTAAAGGTACCTCCCGTCAATAGATACTGTATTTAAAATTGGTGATAATTTGATTACAAACACCAAAGACAAAAGCAGACGCGTTAGTTAACCACTATGACGCGTTAGTTAACCACTATGCCTTGGTCAGCAGTAACCATGGCGTTCATCCAACATTTAATAAAAAGTATTATTCAAGTGGAAGAAGAAAGGATAGATTTAAATCATAACTCTGATTTTACCATCTTTGTGCTAAATAAAGCACTTAAAAACTATAAGGACGGAGAAGTATAAAATACTGAAACTACCCCCCTTCACCCCGAATCGAAAACTACATTGTTACAATTCGTGGCAGACAGGCACTACACCAAGCAGCTGGAGTGAAACAGTCATAATACCGCAGATACATATGCGTGAAGTTGGCTCTGAGATCGAAGATCGAAGATCGACATTCAATGTACAGCTGTGAGATCGAAGTTCAGCTCTGCATTCGTTTTTATTTAACAATTTTGAATGCACAGCTGTAAGATCGATAATTATGATACCACCAGTTCTATAAACGGCATTAAACGCCAGAGAAAGTCACATCGGGATTCGAACCGACCGAATCTACCCGTAGCCAGTAAATAAGACAACATGCTAAGGGTTGCTCTGATCGACTGAGCTATCTGACGTACGTTTCTCTTGCCACCAAACAATAAATAATTTTCGGAGTATCATACACATAAAAGATAACCCTCATCAAGTTTGTGTAGTTTCTTGTTCATTGTGGCACGACAGAAATTACAAAACATATATGGCCTGCAATTACTAACAGCTCATAGTTTTTTTTAGATTTTCAATAGTCTAAGAATATATCTACCTAGCTGAAAAAATGTTTTACATGTTAAGAGTTTTAGGGATACAATTCATCAGTTGAGTAACTAAGAATAAAGAAACAATATGTTACCATCAGTTCTATAAATGACATTAAACACAAAGACAGTCAGATCGGGATTCGAACCCGAATCTACCCATAGCCAGTTTGACAAGACAACAGGCTAATGGTTGCTCTGATCGACTGAGCTATCTGACTTTTGTTTCTCTGTCGACCAAACAATGTCTCTGAATATAATTTTCGGAGTACCCTTTGACAAGGTTAATAATTTTCGGAGTACCCTTTGACAAGGTTAATAATTTTCGGAGTACTCTTTGACAAGGTTAAATGGACTATCCCTACATCTAGCAGATTATTTCCCCGAAACATAAATGATGTGTTCAATAAACGCAAAATAAAAGATAAATACATTTTTACAGAAACACGCCAGGGTGTGCAGATAGGTTTTATAACCGCTACGCCGCAGTATGACACTGGTAACTAGGGGCATTCGGTTACCCTCGGATAAGAACGCGTTCCTACACATCAAGTCGATCAGAGCAGGGCCGGATCAGACGCGTGTGGACACTAGCATCCCCCTGGTGAGGAAGGGACACGGACCAAACGCGATCAGGTACATTATGTGCGCACAAAACTACTAAAACAATATTCCCCCAAAATAATTTTCAACAAACTCTGTATTGCATGACTTATATCTTTAATTTGTGTAACACATATTTGTCTGTATTACTGTTTTAACAAATCAAAACATCTCCGCAAATTATACAACTTTTGGCATTGTCGAACTATACCTAAAATTACCATGAAGTAGTAGCAAAAACAAGCTATTTTACATATTTATTATATTATTAAATACGATACATAGTTTGTTTAACACTAGGACTAGATGATCAACGTTTCGGCTTTCTTAATTAAAAAATCAATCTGAAATTTAAAATGTCTACAGGGTAGAAGTGAATGTTTGCCATATACACGCTCTCTTTTATAATATCATTACTTATAATGACGACACAAAACAAATTAGAGGGGAATATAACGGCTTGAATAACCTACAGAATAAACTTTATTTTGTGAAAATCGGACAGGTAATAGGGACATAATGAACAAAGAACGGACGTTTTAATTCTTCTAGCCTTCGTGACTAATTTGGAGAATTAAAGAATTTGAGCGTTTTGTGTAACAGATAAAGAGAATATTATTTTAATTGGATATATCAACACTGCATTTATTGGATTTAACTGGAATATACCAACTATGGTAAGTGTTTTTCTTATTTTCTTTCTCCCAGATGTGTTAAGGAACGAAATGTGGTAAGAAGAAAATGTATTCTTCACTACGCAAAATAGTTTTGGTAAAAAAATAAAGTTCTTCAAACTGTATGTAAATAACGTTTTTTAGAACATATAGACATATAAAAAGGCTCCAGTATAAATTCCTGTCACGTATATCTCTAAATTTCAAATAATAAGCTACTAAATTCAAAAGCGTTGCAAACGCTTTTGAAATTTCAATATAAACATATAGTGTAGCGGTGCCGTGTAACCGACATTTTCAATCAATTTCTGCCAATTCCTACCTAGATTCTTGCTTATAATTTGATTCTAGCTTTTAGTTTTATACTAATGAATAAGTATGTCAACTTTGAAAAAAAAATTCAACGGCAACTGAGAGCGAGCAGCTTTAAGATTCGGTATTCAAATAGTATCAATACAAGTTCCCATATGGGTGTTTTATATGTAACAGTATTGTTTACACGTGTCACAACTATTTTGTGTTAACAAATTCTATCAACAATAAACTCCGTATATAACGAACTACATGGGACCATCTAAATGTGTTCCTTATATCCGGTGTATGTAATAACTATTTAGCATTTTCATATACAATAAAGAAGGAAAGTAAATCGGGCCAAGAAAATGTGTTCCTTATATCCGGAATGTCGCTATATCCGGTGTCGTTATATCCGGAGTTTACTGTAAACACATTTGCCATCTCTGTGTTTTACCGTTAACTATAGATTGGTCGTGTATGTGTTCTGTTCTGTGACAGTTCTATGTCAGTCTGCCATCTCTGTGTTATACCGTCGACTATAGATCGGTCGTGTATGTGTTCTGTTCTGTGACAATTCTATGTCAGTCTGCCATCTCTGTGTTTTACCGTCAACTATAGATCGGTCGCGTATGTGTTCTGTTCTGTGTAGGTTCTATGTCAGTCTGCCATCTATGTGTTTTACCGTCAACTATAGATCGGTCTTGTATGTGTTCCTCTGTTCTGTGTAAGTTCTATGTCAGTCTGCCATCTCTGTGTTCTATCGTCAACTGTAGATCGGTCTTGTATGTGTTCTGTTCTGTGTAAGTTATATGCCAGTCTGTCATCTCTGTGTTATATGGTCTACTGTAGATCGTTCATGTAATATGTGTTCTGTTCTGTGCAAGTTATATGTCAGTCTGCCATCTCTGTGTTATACCGTCAACTATAGATCGGTCGTGTATGTGTTCTGTTCTGTGTAAGTTCTATGTCAGTCTGCCATCTCTGTGTTCTATCGTCAACTAAAGATCGGTCGTGTAAGTGTTCTGTTCTGTGTAAGTTCTTTGTCAGTCTGCCATCTCCGTGTTTTACCGTCAACTAAAGATCGGTCGTGTATGTGTTCTGTTCTGTGTAAGTTCTTTGTCAGTCTGCCATCTCAGTGTTTTACCGTTAACTATAGATCGGTCGTGTATGTGTTCTGTTCTGTGACAGTTCTATGTCAGTCTGCCATCTCTGTGTTATACCGTCGACTATAGATCGGTCGTGTATGTGTTCTGTCCTGTGACAATTCTATGTCAGTCTGCCATCTCTGTGTTTTACCGTCAACAATAGATCGGTCGCGTATGTGTTCTGTTCTGTGTAGGTTCTATGTCAGTCTGCCATCTATGTGTATTACCGTCAACTATAGATCGGTCTTGTATGTGTTCCTCTGTTCTGTGTAAGTTCTATGTCAGTCTGCCATCTCTGTGTTCTATCGTCAACTGTAGATCGGTCTTGTATGTGTTCTGTTCTGTGTAAGTTATATGCCAGTCTGTCATCTCTGTGTTATATGGTCTACTGTAGATCGTTCATGTAATATGTGTTCTGTTCTGTGTAAGTTCTATGTCAGTCTGCCATCTCTGTGTTATACCGTCAACTATAGATCGGTCGTGTATGTGTTCTGTTCTGTGTAAGTTCTATGTCAGTCTGCCATCTCTGTGTTTTACCGTCAACTATAGATCTGTTATGTATGTGTTCTGTTCTGTGTAAGTTCTGTGTCAGTCTGCCATCTCTGTGTTATACCGTCAACTATAGATCGGTCATGTATGTGTTCTGTTCTGTGTAAGTTCTATGTCAGTCTGCCATCTCTGTGTTTTACCGTCAACTATAGATCGGTCGTGTATGTGTTCTGTTCTGTGTAAGTTCTATGCCAGTCTGCCATCTCTGTGTTATACCGTCAACTACAGATCGCCAATTTTGCCGGTGTTTTAACAGGAGGAAAAACGTGTGTTAACGGGGGAGATTCACGTGCTGTTGCAATCCGTTTTCATTTATGCGCATTACAGGGTTATTGCAAACAATGGACCTGTTTTCCAAGTCTTTCATCAAGCGCAGGGCTTAAACCGCAAGTGACGTCATAAATATGTTGGAAACAACACGGACGTTGTCCTGCACATTGTTGAATGATGTGCCCAGTAAGGGCTTTTCATTCTTATTTTTATGATTGTTTATGCTAGAATAGCGTTTACGAACGTATTTTCGTGTTATAATACCTGCAGAGACCCTCGGGGATATGTTGGTGCCCTCGCCTTAACGGGCTCGGTCACCAACCATCCCTCGGGATTCTGCAGATGTTATAACAAAAAAAAACGTGCGTTAACCCTACATATAGATGATGTTTACTGATTCTAAGCAACAACGTTAAAATATATTAAGTACTCATTTATTTTTGTCAAAATGTGCCCAATTTAAATTACAATAGTTAACCGTATATTAGACATTTGCGATTTAAGACGGTGACGGTGAACGACATCGAACTTGGGATTTAAATTGGGGGTCGTGTCAAATGTATTTGTTAAAGCATTTACTTAGGCCACGGAATTCGAAGCATTTGTTTGCAAGTCAAGTCAACTCAACAACTACTTTTTTCATGTTTATTAATTTTCATCAGAACTTGAACTTACACCAATCATTGTCATTAACTTTGGAACTTTCTTTGTAATAAATTTATTATACGCCTCTTGATTTTCCCTAATGAGTTCGACCAGAGGGCGTTTTCTTCTTTGCCTGCGTCTACCACGTGCGTCCTGTTGTTCATTTGGCCGTTGTCCCTCTTCGCTGGAATCAGTGGACAAAGCAGCAGCCATTTCCTCCCTGGCGACTGGTCGTGCTGGTTGTGCCGGTACAGCTTCCGCCTGATCTAGTGCCTGTTGTTCCGGTCTCTGGTCACGTCTCGGGATTAGCCGTCTTTCATGCCTTTTTATTTCTTCAATGGCGTCCCTGAAATGAATGAGATTACAGAGGATGTAATGCGTGACATAGACGACAAGTGCATACGGAAAACAACCATCCCGAAACGGCGGATAACTCAAATATGCGCATTTTTCAGGCTAATCATAGATACGTGCATTACAGGACTAAACTGATTTGTGCGAATGTGATCATAGACCGAAACCTGCTTGATTGATTATGGAAGTAACATACCGTATATCCGCCTCAGGGATGTCAGCTGGTGTTTTCTTCATGAGGAAATTCAGTTTTCCAGACATTCGGTCCCGCAACTGTCGGAGACTGCCATTCGTATATAGCTCCCTGGCGGCAGGTGACAAGACGTTCATGTTTTGTTTTACCTCGTCGAGGATTTCTGACCAGCTGGTTGGATGGCTGATGTATGCACGTAAAATTAGAAGAGTTTCCTCTTTACTAATCTTCACTGATTTGCGTCTTCTTTGAAGCAATGTACCTGAAATAAAGACACCATTCATCATTATGATTGAAGAAATATATTATCATTTATTTACATGTATTTGCATACTAGTATTTCTTTATTTTAGACTAATGTGATCACAAAATATTGTACTGTATACGCAGTATGTATCGTAACCAACACCCAATACTATTTTATATGTAATCAGGTAAACTCGCATTCGGTATGATACACGTCACCAGTAAGCAGACACGAGAATATCATTAACACGTGCTCTAACAAGATAACGAAAGGAAGTACTGTTTTTAAAACTGGAAAGGTAAAATAACTTTTGCGTATAATAATTTTAATTCACTTACCCGTGTTATTATTGTTATCCATATCTTTTGATACTTTCTTTTCCTTTTTGAGATGATGGTTTTACATGTGTTTGTGGAAAATTTTGTGAAACATAGGCTGTAAGGTTATTGCACGTGAATATCGTGCTGGTTGTAGTGTTTGCTTTGCGTTTCGTTTTGTACAGTGGCGTACGTAGTGCTTATTTTTTTTTCACAGGTGTGATGGATCGTCAAACAAGGTTGATACTTCAGTGTTTTTTACCAGCATTACTTCAACCACCACCGGATGTAACACAATATTTTGACTTACTGTGTCGTGTTATCGTTTCTGTTGTGCGTCTACCACCAGACCCAATTTTGGACATCAGACATCGCTTGTTCGGTTCAGATGAACATATCTACAGCGGCCGAAATATTTATCGTTTGTTTGCCCAGCATATGTATCAGTTCTTTGAAGTGTCGGGTGAAACACCAGAGACATTTTGACTTCTTGTTGAACATTTGCATATTACTTCATTTCGAAGACATACTCTTTCGATCAAAAACAGAGTTCTGCTAGTCCTTATGTGGTTGCGATGTTATAGTACGTATCACATGCTTTCAGCATTATTTGATATCAGTGTGTCTACAATCAAAGACGAAATCAGAACGCTTATTCCAATATTCTATTTGAGACTTAAAGCTTTTATTACTTGGCCATCTGTTGAGCAATGGCAGAGCATGAGTTACACCTGGGAGAAAATACCGGCTGCCGTGGGAGCCATAGATGGCACTTCACATGAAATTTACAGACCAAGCAATGAACAACAGCAACAGTATTACTCCGGTCATAGAAACTATCATTCAATCCATTCACAGGTGGTTGTAGACAATATGGGGAGAATCAGATACATTGAATGCGGTTTTATCGGACATCTGAATGATGCACAACAGTTTGGTTTAATGCGCCACATAGGAAACGACTTGCCTTTCCCAGACGATTGTGTTTTACTTGGGGACAAAATATACCCTAATAGACATGCAATTGTAACCCCTTATTCTGAGGCGCAAATCCGACAAAGGGATGGCCCACGGAAGAGAAAATGTCGGAAATTTAACAGACATATTCGACGGTATCGTGTTTGTGTTGAACATGCAATCGGTGAAATAAAATGTTACAGGTCAGTTGGAACAATATGGAGACATCGCCGGGAAATGTTACCTCGGGTAGTAACTATTTGCGCAGGGCTTGTATGTCGAAAGAAGGAAATCGGTTTGATACTGTAATTTGTGTATGATTATCTAATAAAGCTACGCATCTGCATATTTACATTATTTTCTCTACCATTGCCTTTCCATTATTTTGAGACGACCCCCATTCAAATCCCAAGTCCGATGTCGTTCACCGTCACCGTCTTAAATCGCAAATGTCTATTAGCATACAATATCCAAGCTTTCTTCAAAATTTTGATTTTATGGTGCATGTTGTTAATTGTATTAAAGGTATTCAATTGTGATGAAGCGGAATGGTCCGGAATGGAGACATCACGTGATAAAGTACTGGCACCTAAGCAGGGACACGTATTTAAACAGAAAGTGTTGACGTCAGATCATATAACTGCCCATCTATATGTGTCAGCCGACGGGAAGTTTATACCGCCGATGGTAATTGTTAAAGGTAAATACATGTAATTCCTACATACACATTTGCTCTGAAAGTCGCAGGTTCGAATATGTCAGAGACTGACTTACCGGACTCTTTACAGTATTTCAGCAAAGCACTGGTCTGTTCCAAGGAAGACGGGATACCGGGATCCTGGTTGTTTGCCACCAGTGATAGTGGGTACATGGACACACAGCTGTTCCACTACTGGTTTGCACGTTTATTTATTCCCAGCTGTGGAAGAGCTAGACCAGTCATCCTTCTTATGGACAATCATGACTCGCATATTTCATTGCCTGTGATCGAGGCTGCAAGAGCGAATGATGTACACCTTATTAGGCTATCTTCACATACAACACACATTCTTCAGCCCTTAGATGATGTACACCTTATTGGGCTATCTTCACATACAACACACATTCTTCAGCCCTTAGGTGTTCATATCATTGCGCCTTTAAAGGTTTGCATGAACATTATGAATAATTCATGATAGACCAGTACGACATGTTTCCAAACTATACATGAAGTGTAACACCAGTTATATCAAGAAGTATAAAATTCTTTTAATTTATATTCTGTACTATTTGTATGTCGTTATTTCAAAGTATTGTACATAAAAGCATTTTGAACCTTACGAGGGCCATATTATCAGATTTTAACTGATTATAATCATATCACTGAGAATCTATGTCAACATTTAAGATAACAGATGATGTTCCTTCGTCCTCTTGTTATGTCAAGTTACTTGCATATACATGTATGAAAGTTTGATTTCAGAAGAAATTTGCAACATTATCAACAAGCTTGGGTTTTGTAAGTCAGGGTATCGTAATAGGGTAAAGACAGGTTCCCCGTTGTGCTAAATCATGCAGTAGACCAAATGACTTCAGCAACAGTAAAAGAAGGTTTTCGAAAGTCCGGGATCCTGCCATATAATCCAAGTATACGCGTTGATTTTGTATGCATTATAATTATACCCCTAAAATATTAGGTGCATGGGTAGCTCATACATGGAGAAAGGATTAAATGCATTTTTGGACAAATTTTTTTTACGTGATCACTCAATATTTTCTTGAAGGCTTTTCATGATGTCAAATGATCTCATTGAGACGGAATGCTGAACCCTCGTTCAAATCGCGCAAAACTCAAAGGTATACGGTCGCGCTACAGGGTCAAAGGTCATAAGACTCTATTTGCTGTGTTTTGCTTTCAAACTTTGAACACAATCATGTAATAACTGTATATTTACCAATGTGTTTACTCTGTTGATATGTCGCAACAACATATCTTTCAACAAAACAGTCAACATGCATTGAGTCATTACACTTTAATGCGGAGTAGGACTCTCCTTGACCTATAGTTCTGTTGTAGTTGTTGTTGGCATCGATTAACGTTGTTAGCTCACCTGAGCACAAAGTGCTCAAATGTGAGCTATTGTGATCGCCAGGTGTCCGTCGTCTGTCTGTCGTCTGTCCGTCCACACTTAATCTTGTGTATGCAATAGGGGTTACATTTTTCACTAGATCTTCATGAGACTTAGTCAGTATAACTGGATGAAATCTACGTCGAGTTCGAATATAGGTCATCTGGGGTCAAAAACAAAATCAGGGGTTCAAATCATAGAAAAACCTTGTGCATGCAATAGAAGTTGCATTTTTCATTAGATCTTCATAGAACTTAGTCAGTATGATTGCCTCAATAAAATCTAGGACGAGTTTGCGTATTGGTCATCTGGGGTCAAAAACTAGGTCACGGAGGAAAATCATAGAAAAACCTTGTGTATGCAATCTAGAGGTTGCATTTTTTATTTGATTTTCATGAAACTTAGTCAAACTAATTGCCTTGATAAAATCTAGGTCGAGTTCGAATATGAATTATCTAGGTTTAAAAACTTTTTGCATATCGGCCCGTCTGTCCACTTTATATGCTACTCTCTTCATCTCCAAACCCCCTAACTGGATTGTCATCAAACTTAAGGCGAAGCAGCAGTATGAATTCTAGTTGTGCATATTGTAATTTGGGGTCAAATGGTTAAAGGTCAGAGGGGCCTGAAAATTGAAAATTTTGTCCGACCTTTATTTTCCAAAATGCCTCGATGGATTTTTATCAAACTTGGTCGGAAACATCAGTATGATGTCTAGTTATGCATATTGTAAGTTGGGGTCATGTAGTAACATGGCAAGATCACAGGTGTCTGACACTTGAAAATCTTGTCTGTTCTTCATCTCCAAACCCCTTGTAAGATTTTCAGAATTTCATCAAACTTGGTGCGAAACATCAGTATAAAGTGTAATTGTAAGGTCAAGGTCACAGGGGGCATGAAACTTGAAAAACTTGTCCGTTCTTCAACTCCAAAACTCCTTGTTGTATTTTCATCAAACATGGTCTGAATGTAGTTGGGAATATTATAACTACGAGACACTTTGGTCCAGTGAGTTTTATTCTTTCTGGAGGGCCGGACGCATGTTGTATTTTAGATCTAGAGGAGTATTTCTTATATTAAAAACAGGCGTCATCTTTTAGAATATCTTGCCATCATGCACTAAATTTATATGCAATACAACGCTCATTGGATAAATTACTCCCCCAACTCCGCGGGTAGCAATCATGTGACTATATTCGAAATGTTGTTCAGTTTACATGGATTAACTGCCATAGTGTCGAAATTGATACGATTTTTCTGTATATAAAAACAGTATTGCAGCAGCACAATTTTATAGTAGTGGTGGGTAATATATATTTTAGTAAATACTTGCACAGTCATCTTCTGCTAAACGCACGATCATACATTTTGCGGTGACGCAACCAACCCGTATGTATCTAATTCAGTCCGTCCGTCAGGACATACCCAGTATATATACTCCGTTGCAAAAGAAAGTGTGCAATTTTTATTGTAAATATGTCTCTACTTTGATAAACGTATCGATCTCAAATTGCGAACACCACATTTACATTTATACACCCTTTACTGTCGCTTAATTGTGCTATCAATGCGCATGAAACTGCTCAAAATGATGATACCAATTATCATATACATTTTGTATTTCTGGTAAAAATAATATATCAAATCAACAAAAACTTAAGTGCACACTTTATTTTGCAACATAGTATATTAGGGTGTTGAGTTTCCGGGCAACTTTGCATTGCGTGGTTTCCGGGTTCATTCTATCATGTATTGTGGCGGAAAAACATTGTAAAGAAGAGTAAAAAGATCATAGTAATACCTAAAGAATTGGCTCACAACGTCCTAATTTCGTCCGTATTTCCACACAGATGCATTATTTAATTAAGCCTTAGCCCGTTGAATTCAGTTCTACAATGGACTTGTCCATCTTTCAATTTCAACAGTACCATTAATTCTTCAATGGGATGTCCACTGATTGCAAAGACAAAATCATTTGCTACCAGAAATACACGTACAGCACACAAAACTTACTTTTACGTAAGAAACGGTTATTCGAAAGAAGCTAGCTGCCTGATTTCACAAAAGTAAAAGTGAAACTACATATGTACTGATATTCGATGTAAAACTTAAAACATATATACGTATATGCATCTTCAAAGGGAAACATTACATTATAGTCTTTATAAAGTAGATAAATAAATTTAAAAGTCTTTCTCAAGTAGTTAACTATATTTACGATGATGTTAAGGGGTCGTTTTTGTCACCTTAAGTTAATGTGAGACTCACGGTGATACCGAAAGTTACGAGGCTTTTGAGTTAGTGGAAAACATGCATACGATGCTCATGAAGTGACCTTCAGATCAACTTAAGGCTTACGATGCTTTCGAGTTAATCACCGCTGTACAATTTGTTCATTTCACTGCGGACCCGAATGCTCGCGAATGTTTGCACCGACACTTCGTTTGTACAGGGACTTGAGTGTCGTGCGCAACACAACCTTAGAACTGTGAAGATTTGTTTAAATATTGACTTGAGAACGGACATACGGAAAACAATTACTATAGTTTTGAGCAAATATATCCCACAGTGAAAATAACATTATTAAGTTAATTCTCTGTACGTTGCTATAGGTGTATTATTGTACTGTACATCTTTCTTCACTCTAACTACTTCAGCAAGACAGGCTTCGTCATAAAATATAAAATGTTTGAAGTTTACTTTCATTTTTAATTTAACAAAACATCAGTAATATAAATGAAGTTGTAAAAGCGCAACATTTACATGTGATTATCTATATGCATTTTGTAAAAAAATATTTGCACACAAGCTGGAGATTTGACTATCACATGATTCAGAAATAATAAAATTTCTCAATATTTAAGCTTTTGCAGTATACATGTGTATATACAAATGACACATCTAACATTAACCAAGATACATATAATTTTTTTAGCCTTGTGAAAAGCAAAAATTGATAAGTATTGCAACACATTGTAAATAATAGATCAACGGAATGATGAATCTAAAAAAAGAAAAATGCCAGACCGCTAATTTCTCGTTTCCTTTTTGCTTCTCTATGAGTTTAATCTATATAGTATTTAGCACTTTTGTATTTACGCAATCTGTACTCTGAATATATCTGTATGTAAAGTTCCCTTAACTATGAAAACGTTCATCCTTTATTCGATCCATTGACAAACAGCATTTTGAAATAACACCTCATAAACTCATATTACAGACATGTGGCAGAAAAAGTGTCACAGCCAGGGCCAATACACGCCACAAATTTACTATAGGTTTGTATAGGAGCGCTGTCATTAACTCGCGATAACATTTTAACTAATAAAGTTATTTTAAAATCACAAACGGGATGATAAAATATAACATTTCCCCTTTTTAATGAATATTTATTTATTTTTCTGAGACTTTATTTGTTTGGTCTTTTTTTAACTTAAAAACTCTACCCGTCGTTTTACTATATAATATATAGTAAAACGCCCAAAATGTCACAATTTTAAGTGAAAATTTTGCAGCTTATCTTCAATTTGTTCAAAAACTATAACACTTATTTTAGAATCACAAACGGGATTGAATAAAACAATCATTCTCCATTTAAGTGATATATTTTATATAAAAATAAATAAAGAATAGAATGGTCTTTTTTTAAGGTTTTGTTTAACAGGTATATAATTTCATTTTTACGATCGGAGCTCGGTTGCTTCCGTAATGCTGGCCGAACACTTCCGAATGATTGATCTAACTGCTTCAGGCCATCGATAAGTTTTATGGCCGGACATTACGTAACATTTACCATGATCTTTAAAACGTTGTATATTGGGTTTTGTTTTACATTAAAATGCAAACTGGGTTAGAATCTTCAGTTTTTTGTTCATAAAAAGGCAAAACCTTTCATTGAAACCGGATATACATGATATCGTCTTTATAGCGAGGATCCATGAAATTTTCAGTATAATTATCAATAATATTATTTAGCTTTTGATGTTAATTTGCAAAAAATAAAAGATTCACTATGCATGCATTTTTATTTCGAAACACTTGCACGGGTACTTTATATTTTGGTTTACATTTCTCTTTGTCTGGAGTGAAAGGCAAGAATTCGCTCCGCTGAAATTGGTTTCATTTTATAGGTGTCAACATAGAGTTTCTTCCAGACCAAAGCTAGTTTTCATAATACACAGGTCAAAACCAGGTAGTCTTATTACTCGTATCTTTTGTCTTTCATTTCTTCCCGAAGAAATAAGCTGATTATTACATTAACAAAAAGAGAAGAAAAAAGAAACACGCAAGGTTTGATCTGTGTGCAGAGTATTAAATGACAAAATCTGTAAAATGTAACAGGTATTATTCTACTGCAGAAATGGAAAAGTTTTTTTCCTACAATAAATCCTTATTTCTTCTAAAATGTTAATTATATTTTCAAGCCATGTGATGAAAAATCACATACTTTTTAAGGCATTCAACATCAAGCGTTTACTAGAGTATGTAAAATCTATTTGATATTCTCAGGAACCGTCTAATATACTGAAAGGAAACTGTTCTATTTCTCAAATTAAAAAAGCCTACCGAAATCAAATGTCAGTCTTTATCAGATCAGGAATAACACTGATTAGGAATTTAAGATCGCAAAATAAAACAAGTTGACTATTTACCGGGGACATGTAGGTCCATCTATTTACGTTTCTAAAGCACACCATACTTTTGCAACAGACTTGCCGTGTGCGTCTGTACTTGAAAATAACAGGTCTACAATTTTAAACAATTCTCACGAGCAAACGTTACGCACGTGTAAAGGGATTAGCCGATTATGAAAAATCAAGTGCACACTAGATTCATTCTCATTATTATGTCAAAATTCACGAATTTTGTAGCTTTTGGATTATTCTGTGACTATTTTTATGACTGATGATGTGACTGTAATGAAATAGTGCTCACTAGTTAAAACATTACTATTATTATTATTAATTGCAAGTAATGTGAATGATAATGCTAAATTTTCTTTATCTTCTGGTAGAAATGATTAAAATTAAAACATAAGATTTTCACAAAAATTACGCGTCAAGTTCAATATCTCCCTTAGGCAATATTCCAGTACAATCGATAATCAATGATTTATGACCCTGACTGTTATTTACGGATTCTACCGAACCGTAGTTGTTTCCGTAAACTCCTAATCCCCAAAACTTATCGATTGCCTGCTGATATACGCTTGACACTTTTTCTGCCGTATGACAGCAAATAAGCCGCCGTTGCATTAACACACGCATACACAATTCATAATATTGTCATTCTGCAGTTTTACTGCCACATGTATAGCTCATTATGTTTCTCCTGCATTTCAATCTGTGATCAAAGTCTCACACTTTACAATGGTTCAAGGTGTACTCTAGGCGTTAACGGTAAATGCTAACATCTAGTAGTCGGTATCCGGAATTTCCCAACTGTCCCTTCGCACTGTCCCTTCGCACTTCCCGAATTAGATAAGGCAGTAGGTTTTCAAATGTAAACTCGAGTTTCCTTCGTGTACATGTGTTTCACATGTGCAATGCTTTTTGAAATTATGTGTCTTTTCCTACGTCATTATCTAGGAGTGGCAGTGTCTCGTCTCTTTGGTAGTTTTCCTATTAAATGAACACAGGCACAAATAATTACTACAATACATATGTCAATTAATTAGTTTGTCTATGGTAGTAGACACGTAGTTTATAATAGTTCTTTAATCAAGTCATATTGTGTGGTATTCTAGTATATACTTACAATCCAACAAAATCATACAAAAAGATAGGACCGATTTTTTACACATTATTTAGGTTAATTAATTCGTTAAGAACGCTATTCGTAGCTTATTAGTCCCGTTTTTCTAAGTCCGCAGACTGGCTACGAAAACTGATAGAAATATATCAACAACTCTAGGATTTGCCGCGACAACAGAACATGTTTTACTAAAAGTATGATGAAACACCACAGTATATTGATAATAATTTAAAGCTTTTGCAGCCAATGTTTTAATAAAACAGATAAGGGAGAAATTTCAGAAGTTTCTCATATAACAAATATGTGGCACTTTACGCAGGAGAGACATATTTTTTGTTTTGTAATGTTCCTTAATTATGTTACATTGCAGTCAAGTAATAATGATATACATTGTACTAAAACATACAAGGAATGCTTTGAAAACATAAAAAGAACTATCGTACGTATATAGAGATATACAGTCGTATTTCTCTAAAGAAGGAAAATTACAAATTTTTAAGAGTATAAATCAGTGCTAATATCTTCCATAAATTTCCTAAGGAACCTTGACTTAATGTGTGTGGAATTGAATACCGTATACCATGGTTAATCGTGATATATCATGCTGAAAAATAAAAACTTTTAATGTATTAAACGAATTTAAAATACATACATTGCACTTTATATTCAAAAGGAAACTATTATAACAAGAGCTGTCACATGACAGCACGCTCGACTATTCGAAAGCTTGTTGGTAAAATGGGGTTTTTGTCTAAGAACAGGAGTATTGTGTAATTGTCTATAAGAATTAAGGTCAAAGATATGAAACTTGTTCAAAGACCTTTGTAAATGTACATTGCATTCAAGGCCTTACTCTGGATTCTGCAAGCCAACTGGAGGGAGGATGGGGGGGGGGATAATTTCAAAGAAATACATGACCTTGTATATTTGATCATGAATAATTTTGTAACTTTTCAAAATTGATATGTATAGAATTAAAAAAGCATGACCGCTTCATGCTGCATAATTATTCTATGACATTTCAAAAGAAAGCCATTTTGAGTATTTCCATTTTAGTCTGGAAAAACTGTGACAAAATTCTAAGTTAAAAAGGGCATAAATATGTCAAAAATCAAAAACATTGGTGAAGATGTTGACAGTAAATACGTTCGATAGTATTCTATCTTTAACAAAACATTCAAAGTTAAAAAGGGACACAAATCTATCAAAAATCAAAACAGAGTTATGGGGATTGTTTCCTCAGGTGTAGATGTTGATGGTAAACATATATTTTGAGTTTCAAGTCAATACCTTATATAGTATTCAAGATATTTGAATTTAAAAAAAAAATACCAAAACTTCTAAGTTAAAAAGGGGCATAAATCTGTCAAAAATCAAAACAGAGTTATGGGAATTGTTTCCTCAGGTGTATAATGTTGATGGTAGACACATACTTTGAGTTTCAAGTCAATACCTTATATAGTATTCAAGATATTTGAATTTACAAAAAAAAACCCCCAAAACTTCTAAGTTAAAAAGGGGCATAAATCTGTCAAAAATCAAAACAGAGTTATGGGAATTGTTTCCTCAGGTGTATATGTTGATGGTAGACACATACTTTGAGTTTCAAGTCAATACCTTTGATAGTATTCAAGATATTTGAATTAAAAAAAAAACTTTAACCAAAAATTCTAAGTTAAAAAGGGGCATCAATCTGTCAAAAATCAAAACAGAGTTATGGGGATTGTTTCTTCAGGTGTAGATGTTGATGGTAGACACATACTTTGAGTTTCAAGTCAATACCTTTGATAGTATTCAAGATATTTGAATTTATAAAAAACTTTAACCAAAAATTCTAAGTTAAAAAGGGGCATAAATCTGTCAAAAATCAAAACAGAGTTATGGGGATTGTTTCCTCAGGTGAAGATGTTGATGGTAGACACACACTTTGAGTTTCAAGTCAATACCTTTCATAGTATTCAAGATATTTGAATTCATAAAAAACTTTAACCAAAATTTCTAAGTTAAAAAGGGGCATAAATCTGTCAAAAATCAAAACAGAGTTATGGGGATTGTTTCCTCAGGTGAAGATGTTGATGGTAAACATATAGTTTGAGTTTCAAGTCAATACCTTTGATAGTATTCAAGATATTTGACTTTATGAAAAACTTTAACCAACGCAGACGCCGACGCCGACGCCGACGCTGGGGCGAGTGCAATAGTCTCCTTATTCTTCGAATAGTCGAGCTAAAAACTAAATGCACTTACTTTACTGTACGCCGCTGGCATTGCCATCACAACATTCATCAATAGTGCTATCAACAATGCTTCCAAACACCATTTATGCGTTTTTCTATTCATGACGATAATCCTTAATTCACCGTTTTAAATTCTTCAGATAAATACTGCCAGACCACTTCTTGTGAACTGTTTGCACATTGCTTCGATGCGGGAACAATCGGCTTCCAGTCGAATCCGGACGCTACGACGGTACCCCCTACCAAAATCGAACCTGCCCACTGTGCGATAACGGCTCTATCGGAAACGAAAGGCAATATTTATTGAGTTGCCAGTTCTTCAGACCTCATAGAAACACGTACTTAAAAGACTTTAATTTAACTGATAATTATTACATCTTCCAAGAAATTTTACAGTCTCGTCATAAAAATAAACTCACTACCATTTGTAAATTTCTACGGACGATCTTTGCACAATTTTAATTAATATGTTCTATGAATATAATGGTAATCAGCATCCCTAATGTTGTTTTTTCGAATACAATGTATCTAATGAGTAACTCACAGCTTCGTTGATCACTATTACACCAAATCCTGTTTTCGGTAATCCTTGTATTCAATTAAACTATTTTTTTAAATTTTTTTTATTGGTATAAAAATAGAACTGTACTGAAACAAACACGAGAATTGCATGCAAGGTCACGTTACACAGGTATTTCATTCATAAATTACGCTATTTACACACTAATGCTAGGAATGAAAAGTAATCCGCAGCGAAAATAGTACCATCGGTGCTATACTCTCTCTCTCTCTCTCTCTCTCTCTCTCTCTCTCTCTCTCTCTCTCTTATTATTAAAAGTTTGCTCTCTATATATACATGTATGGTAAATATCTAACTTCTTATCCGTACATTGAAAATAATACGGCTGTACATCATCCATTCTGTTATACTAGTACTATATGTATGGCACACGGTTTTGCATGTTTGTTTTTTGGTCATTTTGTAATCAAACCGTACAAATTGAAATATTCCCCCTGAGAGTATCTATTGCATGATAACTATCGGAAGCACTTGACATGCTTTTGATTATATACTAGTATTAGAAAATCCTCATGTAGTATTATATGTACCTTGAGTGAATAAACGATATTGTCTGTCTGTCTGTCTGGCTTGACCTGGTTGATATTTATACGATTGTTAAATGAACCTTTCATCGAGGGGGGTTTCATGTTTACTATAATTACTATGACTAGTAATATTTGACTTGGGTAGTGGGGTGCGTTTGATGATGTCATCAGTGTAAACATTCGGAAATTGATGATACAGCCTTAGAAGATAGTTCTGTCTTTGTGGAAGGTAAATCCCCTACATATTGTCTTGGCGGAAT